>OX422209.1:556198005-556403005 GCA_949130495.1 Sambucus nigra
AATATTCCCATCTCTTATGCTTACTTGAGTAATTGAGACTAATCATGAATACACAGATGTGTAGAAACCATGCTTATATAAATATAACGTTCTTACTGATTTATATATAAATTTAGTGTGAAACCATTATTTTAACGACTATATTTGATGTTTTAAGTCATATTATATCAATATTAGCAAAAGTTGATATTAGTTAGTCGTATTAAGAGTGGTTGGTGTGATTTAAATTAGGGATAGGTGGATTTTATTGTAATGTTTCTAACATGATTGATTTTTTAGGTTTGGGTTCGGGTTACAGGGACTTAAATGGATTGACCCTAAATCGAATTGATTCAGCATTGGCCATTTAGCTTATTTAAGGGATATTTTGACTTAGTTTTTGAGGGTAATGAAATTAGAGTTATAAAGTAAGCCTATAAATTTAGTTTATGACTAATAGGGACCTTGTGTAGGTTTACTGAGTGCTAAACAAACCCTGGGTAAGCATTGTAGTTTAGTTGGAAGCTAAAATAAGGTTAGTAAATGGAAGTAGGTTATATTTCTTGTAGTTGTGTTAATAATACGTTGTGATTTTTATCCTAAATCCTAGTGGTAGGTTAATGTTTTAGTGTCAATGTGGATATTCCAGTAAGGATAAGCTATGTGTGTAGGACTAAGCCTAGAATACTTTGGTAATGTCGAGATGATTTTGATAATATCATGATTTGTGTTATTATTACAATTAATTGATATTTATAGGAGCGATACATTGAGATTTTGGCCATTGTTGGAGTATAATACAAAATTTGGATATTATGATTGTTTTAGTAATAGTAGTATAGGGTTGTATCTAGAGATGGGATACGCTCAAGAGGGGATATATTTCCATGTTAGTATTCTAAATATGGTTTATGTATTAGTGTTACTACTAAGTTAATTATAATGGATACCTATGGGATGGTATTCATTATTGAAATGCTATTTCTATTTGTATAGACATTCTGCGTGGGAACCTACCTCGTGTTTATTGGTAGATATGGCTTATCATGTTTCTTTTTATATGTTTTGGGGATTTAAGGAGGAATGCTTTAGTGGGATCTTGTAGAGTCATGGGAGATATTTAGAGGTAGGCATGCCTTTAAGGAACTTATTTGATGTGATGGTCTATGTGGATGCCCTTTTTTCAGTTGTGATGGGTAGTGTGGATTCCCTACTAGGGGTGTTCGCGGCTCGGTCCAGTTTTGAGGTATTTTTAGGACCGGACCTCATTAATCGGTACTAAAAAATTATGGACCGAGATCAGACCAGAATAATCGGTCTCGGTATTATTCGGTTTTCAAGCGGTTCGTGTTCGGTATCGATCCTATTCAGTCCATAAACAATTAATATCAAAAGTTCAAAATTGAGGAATGTGTTCTTGACAATTGAGGAATGTTCAATATTACTATAGTTGCATTTATCTCCTCTCATGGAATTTTGCCTTTCCATTGTATAATTTATCTCGTAGTTCAGGCCATATGTACTATTCCTAACAGTTCAACACTTCCTAACAGTAATCTATCTTATAACTGATATATTAACAGTCTTGCTAATATAGACATCAACAAAAATGGGCAGTCAAATATGCCTAACTTAGATAAACCTGCCCATATAATGCACAATCCTAATAATAGAACACGTGGTTTTTACATTCCTTATAATGAACTCACTACTTGACTCTTACCATTCTCAGATGTAATTTTTACTTTCCTTAGGTTGTATAGAACTCTTTATAAAAGTGATACATGTTTGGTAATCTAACAATGTTTTTCTCTCTTTATATTCTTATAAAGTTTATGCAGTCTGATATGCATAGTTGTGGTATCATTCCACCCCCACAAAAAGCTTAATATAGATCTGCCAGATCACATACGCAGCTTGTTTGCAATGATTGTTCCTCCAATGAGACAATTTACACACAAAAATTATAGGTCTGATTACTGAGTTACCAGATGAAAGATTTTTTTCAACAGAAGGCAATTTTAGCTGTACAATTGTTAAACAACCAAAATACAACTATGTGTCATAACATCAAAGTTTAAAAATTTAGATGCTAGACTAAAAGTGTCAATCAATTATGTATATATAGATTATTCAAAATCAATTGGTATTTGATATGATCAAGCAATCAAAACAGAGGAGCGAGTGTGAAATACCAGTAAATCCATTGGGAGAGACTTAAGCCTAGACTCGAAGTTGCAATCTTCAGCACGAGGCATCTTTGGTGTTCTCTGTAAACTGTTTTGTCTAAACATATCCAGTGGCCCAATAACAAAACCAAACCCAAACCTAACAGGCGAAAAATGGTAGGGCTTTCATCGACACCATTAACCACTTCTTCACTATATTGGGTTAAATTGGGGTGGGAATTCTTGAAGGTTTGATGACGACCGTAGAGAGAGAGAGAGAGAGAGAGAGAGAGAAAAGAAAGATTTAGTGTGTAACTTCAACTTGTTGTAAGGCACAAGGCAGGCAACGTGTGTGTAAGTTACTATAATATATATATATATATCGGTATGGTCTGGTCCATACCCACTTTTTAAGATTCAGGAGCGAGATTGAATCGATTTATTCGCTCCTTTGTAATGTTGGACCGCATCAAAACCGTATTCTTAAAAACCTGCAAATGTAGGTTCGGTTCGGTTATTTCGGGTTTATGCACACCCCTATGCCCTACTGTGATTTTGATGGGTTACCAAGATGAATTGTTATTATTTATCATGGGAAAAGTTGTTTTCTACTTGTTTATGTAATTATTTATTGTTTTCCTAGATTTTTTTTTATGTATTTATGGTTTAGAGGTGTCACTTACGGTGTTGTGAAAACCTTACAAATATGTGGTAGTTAGACAATGGTAGCATTAGTCTAGACAAATATATTTAGGGACTTGTTGATAGTTAACTGTCAGTTATTAGATTCTTGGATTGATATTGATAGCTATAGTAACATTAGTATTGGTATATAAGGGCCTGTTTGGTTCTCTATTCAGAAAATTCGATTTAAACACTGTTTTTAAATACAGTTTTAAAATTCAGTTTTTTGTGTTTATAATTATTGGTGTGCGTTTGGTAAAGTTGTTTTTAAATACAGTTTTTTGAAAATTTGACAAAATTGACAAATATGTATATTTATATCATACATGCGTGTGTGTGTGTGTGTATATATATATATATATATGTATGTACATATAAACATACATAAAACTTTCATACATACATGATACATGAATGTATACATACATACATACATCATAAATTATATACATGTACATTTAATAACATGTATTTTTAGGTATATTTAATGAGGTATGTTGTGGAGTTTATATATATATATATATATATATATAAAACTTTCATACATACATGATACATGAATGTATACATATACATACATACATACATACATACATACATCATAAATTATATACACGTACATTTAATATCATAAATCTTCGTTTGGCAACCTGTTTTTAATGAGATATGTTAGGGAGTTTAACTCTCTCTCTCTCTCTCTATATATATATATATATATATATATATATATATATATATATATATATATATATATATATATTTATAATGATATCGCATATATAATTAACTATAAAATTATATACATACATGAATTGATAATATTTTTTAATACATATGCACTATATCGCCTTACTTATTGGGCTTTCATGTGATAGACCGTGGATATATATCGCCTTACTTAGATTTAGCATATTATCACACATTTATAGATGGGTTGTTGGGTTGTTTGTTGTTAGTTGCACAATGATGACGAAATGGGCTTTATGTACTTAATTCTTATATATGTTTGGGATAATTAGGAGGATTCCTTGTTTTTAGGAGGACCCACGTTTCGTTGTTAAGATTTACGAGTTTAATTGACGTGGTACTAGAGGAGTTAACATAGAAACATTGATTGTTTTGGAATGGGTGGCAACTAAATATTTATATTGTAGGTTTCGTTTAGTTGTAAAGTTTTGTATATTATAAATTATTCATTTTTTTAAATTTCAAGTCCCTTATTTACGGGGTTCCAAACTTGTATGCATTACATTTGGTTTCAGTTTACCCAGAGTACTGTTGTTATATTCGAAGGCCATTTCCAATGGAGAGGCTTATGGTATAGATTTGCATTATTTACTCCCATAGTGGGTAAGAAACAATGCACAATCCAGAGAGAGAAAGGCTAGAGACGTTGAAAATTTACACTGCCACTACACATTGTGTAGTGGTGGGCCCTACAGTTGGACGGATAACATTTGTCCATCCAAACCGGTTCCGCTACACTTTTAGCCGTTCAATTGCAATAAAAAAAATATTTTTTATGGTGGACGGATGACTCTTACCCATCCAGGGTGGGCGCTACCCGCTGGACGTTAGAAATTTAACCGTCCAAGCCGAAAACTTGCCTATCCCACTGCAAGTTCACTCCAAAAAAATGCATCCCCAGTGTCTAGTTTTACATTGTTTAAGCCTCTCCCATGGGAGATGTCCTAATGGACTAGTCTACATTATTCCAGTTTGTATCAGTTTACGTAATTCTAATTTCATTTTTATTATGGATGGAAATTATGGTTTTTGTTTAGTTTTATATTTTTATGGTTTGAGATATCTGTATGCTTGATGATACCAATCTTGATGCCATAATCCAAATTGCATCGGCAGGACCCATAACATACCTAATCTAGAGCAAAACAACTCTAACAAGGCTAAGAGAACTGTGTCAAGGTGTGCATCAAACTTTAGATACCTTAACACCTTAATAAAGAATACAGTTAGGCTACAATAAGGCCATCAAAATCTCTCCAATAATACCAAGGGTCCCAATCAATGTTAAAGGACTTGTGAATATCTCAGGTTAGGTTCAAGAAGGCTACGTTAGTCAGGAATGAACCTCAGTAGCTCTCCACATGACTCATTAAGATATGGGATCTTTCTCCATGGTCATTATGCCACACGAACCTTATTCGTATCACCTCCGAGTCAAGAATGCTCATAAACAACCAAGAAAATGACATTAAACAATCTAATTAGTAAGTAAGAAGTAGACTCACTATTCCAATTTCCCACTCACCATGAATAGACTACCCTAATGCATAAAATAATATTTAATGCTAACACTAACTAACATTCATGACCTATAACGTCTTCCACAACACTCTACCTCTAATATTGTAACATTCATACCCCAGACATGGTTGCCCATGCTGCTTCAGTCACATCTCACCAGTTCCACGGGGCTGTCTATTTAAAGAAGATTTGAGGATCATTGTAAGGAATCAAATTCAAGACATCTTAGAGTCGATAAAAGAATATATATATATATTCAGTATTTGTAAATGGAAAAGACTACTTCCTTTTCCTCACATTCTATTTTGGGCATTATACACGTGTGTCTTATATATATTTTAGCTATGTGAGTCCCAAGTGAGTAAAAAATACATAAATGAGTCCATTAGTTAATCCTATATGTAACCCAGGGGGTGTGGTGGAGTGGTAGGGACTTCTCCTCCCTTAACCAAGTGTCGGGGGTTCGATTCCCGCTTTGAGTATGGAGCAACCTTAAATCTCTGGGCAACTGTCCCACCCTAAGAGGTGCCTACAATCAGCGAAGGGATTAATCACTGTGGTACACTGGACACCCTGGTATTACCAAAAAAAAAAGTTAATCCTATATGTTGCTATTACAAAGACCTCCCACTACCAAAAACTTCCTTAGACAAAGCCTAAAGTAGATTATCTTTGTAATATTTATCATTGTTAGGAATATACCCAGGAAAAACACTTTCATAGTGGAAATAAACACCTAAGAATAGGGTTTGAACCCCTCTACATCCCGTGTCATATTTATTATTAAAACTAGCATGCAAGCCATGCAATGCAATGCGTGACCGAATATATGTAAATTGTATTATTTTGATTTTGTAGCTTGTTTCATTTAATATATTATACGAATGAAAATAAATTGAATTTTAAATTTATTTAACATTCAATTTCTTTTAATCTGTTTTGAAAACCACTACACCAAAATAGGTTAATTATAACTGGCAAAAACCATTACAAAAAATATTTGTAACGGATTAAATCCGTTAGAAAATTGACGTTGTTTATTTTACTAACGAAATTTGTAACAAATTTTATCCGTTACAAATGTAATGTTTGTAACGGATTAAAACCGTTGCAATTTATTTTGTAACGAATTTGGTGTTGGTACACATTACATATATTAGTAATGGATTTACTAAATTATAACAGTTTTGACCCGTTACAAATATAGAATTTGTAACATATAAAACTGTTATAAAATACATTGTAATGGATTGGGAGTGTCATATATTTGTAATGGATGTTTTTATTTGTAACGGTTAAAATCCGTTAACAATATCATTATATTTTAAAAAATATTAGTTTCTCATTAAACAAATATATATGAATACACTAGTAATAACTCGAGTGCTCAACCGATGGCAATGCAGAACCAATGCCAACAAATTTCACTCAAAACATAATTCCAAAACATACGTGACAAAATGAATGACACTACATTTCGATGATATTAAACCAATCTAAAACTGTATTTCATTCATAACCATTAACATTCCCAAAACAAAATGTAGTACAAGATAAACCATCTAGCTTTTAACCACAAAATTGAAACGAAGTCTAACATCATTATAGTTCTACACATATTATTATCCCCAAATTAGTCTTCATTATATTCCTTGCAAAAGTAAACTTCATTCTCCCAAAAATTAATCTTCACATTTTCCAATAAGAACCTATTGAACAAAATATACCTTACTAAATGTGTAATCATAAATGAGTAAATAACACAAAAGACTAGTATATTCTCATACCATTGACACACATGTAATTTTATTGGGGAGTAATCGATACACAACAAATTTCCATAGTTACTTTGGTATCGTTTGATGTGTTTGTACATAAATCTAGGTCGTTAGGTTATTTTAAGTTCTTGCCCCCACCCAACCCCACAAAGCCCATTTTTAACCCTAAAAAGAAGCGTATACTAGTCAATTAGGCCAACCGAGAGTCTAATGAGGACTCAATTAGTTTAGATAAGTTACTTTGGTATCGCATGATGTGTTTGTACCTAAAACTAGGCCACTAGATGGTTGTTTTTAGTTTTCGCCACCAAAATCCCATTTTTAACCCCCTAAAGAAGCGTACATTAGTCAATTTGGGCAATCGAGAGTCCAATGAGGATACGATTAATCTAGAAAAGTTACTTTGGTATCGCTTGATGTGTTTATACCTAAATCTAGGAAACTAGGTTGTTGTTTACAGTTTTTGCCCCTAACACCTATTTTTAGCCTCGAAAAGAAGCGTATACTAGTTAATTTGTCCGATCGAGAGTCCGATGAAGACGAGGTTAGTTTAGACAATGCTTGGGCGAAAAATGAAGCGTGGGTGAGGACAGAGAAATGAGAAAAACTAAGTCGTATCTTATAATGATAGTAATAAAAATTTGTTTCACTCAAAATCTCATCATTATATAAAAAGTACCAAACAATTAATTTATCAATTGCATGAAGTAGGAATATCTGCCCGTGACTAGTACCAGACTTCTCATTAATGAAGGCCATAAAGTTATCTAAATCTCGCCCATCATCACAAGTTGCCCTTCGGGAAGAATTTCAATGTTGAAAAACCACTTACACCATACCTGCATAGGCATTATATTTGCATCAGTAATCAAATAAAATCCAACTCTAACCCACACACAACAATAATATTTAAACCAGCTAAACCTACCATAATTTTCACGATCATTGCTAAACTTTAGAAAAGGATCTGAACTAGGGGTGTTCGCGGTCCGGTCCAATTCGGTTTTAAGGTTTTTTTTGGACCGGACCGGCTTGGTCGGTCCTCTAAAAAAATGGACCGAGACCGGACCGATAATGTCGGTTAACTGACCCTAGTCGGTTCGGTTTTTTATAGGGTCGGTCCGGTCTAACCCGTCGATCCTCACATTAATAAATTACATCATTTATAATAATACAAATATACCCGAGTCTATTTTTTTTCAAACATTAAAAACTAAAAAATATCAAAATTTGTGATTAAAACAAACCTACTATTGGATTAAACTATAATTTAAACTAATCAAATATTGAAATATATACTTTTACTATTTATTTATCTTATATATATAGATATATATGTAAAAATATATTATTTTATATACAGTCGGTTCGGTCGGTCCTAACAGGGTTTTTGAAACTGTAAACCGTGGACCGGACCGACTAGGTCGGTCCACCAAAAAAATAAACCGAGATCGGACCGATTAAGAAAAAAGACCGAAAAAGGGTCGGTTCGGCTTGGTTCGGTTCGGTCCGTCGGTCCGTCGATTTTTTTAACACCCCTAATCTGAACAGATAAATTGGTAAAGATTGCTTCTAACTTTCGAAGAATTTCATCGAGCAAACCAAATATTGTACACATTGAATACAGTTTATCATTTAGACTCTGTTTGGTTTGGGTCTTAGAACCAATTTAGAGTTAGATTTAATTCACTTTTTATGTGAATTTACTAATCAAGATTCACATAAACCATAAAAACACAAACCAAATGAGCACTTGAGGGAATTGTTTACCAGTTGATTACCTTTAAGATGACAATTAGGATGACATGAAATTTATAATAGTTTTAAAGTTTCACAATTCTAATTTTATTTTGGGCCTTTTCACTTGTTGTACCTTGCTAATGATCATATTTATACATAGGTAATGTAGACACCACATTCTAGGATCCCCTAAGTCTCCCCTTAGGTCCCTAACACCTCCCTATCTCACTACAAAGCCCAGGTTGCACTCTGAGTACCGATATAGAGGCCATCGGGCCCCGTTTGACTCTGGTCAACTCTATCGTCAGAGCAAGAGCTCTTTGAATTTTTGAATGACTCTGAATACCCTTTCTAACGGTCTGCCCCGTGCATGAATCGGTATAACGGTTTGGACGAACAAACCATTTTACTACCGAAAATCGATTCGAAGGCTGCCAAGCACTCCTGGGCCCCGAATTGAGCTCAATTAACTTCACCGCCAGAGGGAAAACTCTATGAATCTTCAAAGGGCACTAAAACCCCTTTACAACGGTATGACCCATGCGCAAAACAGCATAACCGTTTGGACGAACGATCAATTTCCCCCCAAAATTGATCCGGAGGCCACCGGGCGCTCCTGGAATTCGTTTGACCAAAGTTAGCTCTTTAACTCGAATGAGACTGAATGAATATTAGAAGGGCACTGAATTCTCTTTCCAACGGTCCGCCCCATGCGCGATTCTGACCTATGGTATGGAAGAACAATCCGTTTTACTCCGAAAGGTCCTCGGGCACTTCCAAGCCCCAGTTGACCAAGATCAACCTTCTAAACTAAGCAAAAATATTTGTAATGTCGAAGTATATCTCCTAACCTTTCCAATGGTCTACCCCGTGCACGATTCTAACTTACCATGCGGACGAACGATCCATTTCCGTTCGAAGATCTCCCGTCCAAAAGATTGACGTGCGTTCCCGAACCACATTTAACCCAAAGTCGACTCTAGAACTCAAGAGTGGTCCAAGGACTCTTGAAGGTCTCTGAAGTACCTTTCTAACGGTATGCCCCGTCCACGATTCGGATCAATGGTTTGTGTTTTACGACCGTTTTTAGGAAAATCTGCACGGGACTAGCAATTGGCAGGACCAGATCCCTACCTATCGGCACAGTGTCTAGGATCACATGCCGATAGGCACCCCCCGACTCTATAAATATAGTCCATGACCTCACTCCAAAGGATACAAAATAGATCCATCAGCATGAGTGATCTCAGCAACATTCCCTTGAAATTAGCGAAGTTCCTCATGTGAAGTTCCATTCAAGCTTACATTCCCATCCTTTTCATACGCAATTTGGCAAAATATCTTTCCCTTTCATCAACATTCATCAATAGTCAAGGGAGTTCATCCAAGATCAAAGATCAAGCTCCCAAAGAAGGTCCAATTCCTTCCCTCTCTCTTTAAATTCACTACACCAAAATGTTAATTTTGTGACTGCCTTTTTGTGACGGCCAATAGGGGTGACAAACTAGTCACTCCCGGGAGCAGTCACAAAATTATTTGTGACTGCCATTAGGGGTGATAAAATTAATTGGTTAAAAAAAATTTGAGTCAATTAGTTTGTTACCGCTAATGGGAGTCACAAATGTTACCATATAATTAATTTGTGACGCCTATAAGCAGTCACAAATTTATAACTGTCACAAGCTTATTAGTAGACATAAGTTATGACTCTTATGAGCAGTCATGAAATTATAACTGCTATGAGGAGTCACAACTTTTAGTCTTAGATTTAATTTATGACCGCTATTAGCGGTCATAAATTTGTAACTGCTATTAGCGGTCACAAATTTTGGTCTAATACTTAATTTGTAACTGCTATTGGCAGTCATAAATTTGTAACTTCTCCCAGCAGTCATAAATTTTGATCTTAGACTCAATTTGTGACTGCTATTAGCGGTCACAAATTTGTGACTGCTATTAGCAGTCACAAAATTTTTCACCTACTTTAATTTCCCTCTATCTGTACGTGAAGAGCTCCCGCTTTAATTTCCATCTCGCCTTCATTTGCCAAAACCTCTATCTATACTTTTGTTATGTACTTTTGTTATGTGAAGAAGCCGTTGATGTGTATAAATTTTTCTTAGCTGTGAAGAAGCCGTTGATGTGAAGAAGCATTTGCGATTCTAAAACCCTAATATTTGTGAATCAAACAGGTATATTTTTGGGTATTTTTGTTGTATAGGTTGGCCTAAAGCCCTAATTGCTGTCTAAAGTCCTAATTTCAATTCTCGTTGTGTGTGTGCGCATTTCGATTCTTATTATGTGTGGGTATGTGTGTATATTTGTGTGTATGTAGAGATTTCTGTTTATATGTGTGTGTATGTATACATTTATGTTTACATGTGTGTGTATGTATGTGTATGTATAGATTTCTGTTTATATGTGTGTTTATGAGTGTATCTATATACAAATTGTATTTTATGTTAATAATCCCTAGAAATTGTATTGAGGTTATTTTTTTGACAAAATATTATTCAAAAACTCTAGACATTATATTTTTTTGACAAAATATAATCAAATTGATTTTTAATATTACGAGTTTTGCCCGAGATTTGTGGTCAACGTTCTCTAGACAAAATATAATCAAATCTGATTGTTTTGTTGTGAGTATATCTACACATCGTTTAACCTCTTTCGTTTTTTGAATATTATCTTGTTTGGGAATATGTTAGATTTTTTTCAATAATCATTTTATACTATTCATATTTATTTTATCTAAAAATTAATTAAATAACCATTGTTTTGTGCTCGTTGAAGTTTTGACGTTTTGTGATTAGTTCTTCAAGCCAAAAAAGTATTGATACAGATGCATTGACTGCCTTTAGAGGAAAAGATACTAGGGGGGTGACTCGTGGTGTTGGACCCATGTCCAAAAGTTAACTTAAGGCAATTGCTCCTATAGTATCACAGTTGACTAGAGCAAAGACACGAGAAGAAAAACATGATGAGGATATGGCATTTCTCAAATCATCCGTTACCATGCTTTTAAGTGCTTTTGAATCAAATGGATTGAAAATACCAAATCCAAGTCCTCGCAATTATACTCGTGTCCCACATCCAAGTCCTCGTAATTACACTCCAGTTCTGCATTCAAGTCCCCATGATTACACTCCAGTTCCGCATTCAAGTCCCTATGATTACATTCTTACCCCCCGTCAACTGAGCCAAACTTTGGAGATTCAACTGAGCCAAACTTTGGAGATTTAACTGATCCTCCACATGATCCATATGTCGATTTATTAGATTTTTCAAATCAGAGAAAGATTGCAAGTGGAAAAGTTATTGCTTCAGCAGCTACTGGAACGGTGGTGCATGGCCATCAATTGTTGATATCTGAACGTAAGGTTTACGTTAGTAGTGTTGAGCCAGGAGAAGAGAATCATCCGTTGTATCATCAAAGTCATGGGGCGGACACTATTAAGGATGTCGAGAAATCTTGGGTGGTTTGGCCGTTGCTTTGTCTTATCCTTAAGTGATCCAGAGTAATTTGTCTTGAGAAATTTGAACAAATTGTCAAAGTGAAAAATTAGTAGTGTTTGAACTCTATTTTGAATATTAGTAATCTGTTTTGAATCAATTAGTAATTTATTTTGAATGTATCCAGTGTCTATCTGTTTTGAATATTAGTAGTGTTTGATGTTGGATTGAATATTACTATCATTTTCTCTCCGTAGCTGGTAGGGATGAATTGATAAAGTCAGTGATTCTTCATATTCTGCTATACAACTTCTATATATACAAATGGTATATTGGGCCATTAGATAGGCTTCAATCTTGGGGTAGTCCATTTTTGATAGGTATCATGTCTTTCGATCTAGAACCCGACATAATTGTTAAGTGTGTGAACTTTATTTGGAACGAAGTCGGAAGAATGGGAAGAATAGGTGTTCACATTGTGAATTACGTCCAAATTATATCTGCGGATTTACAACCGGACATCGTACGCAGCAGCCCCGTTAGCAGGGGTGATTGGGTTCGATAAATTCTCAATTTTGGTGTCGAGCATCCCCCGACACGTGTGGGGTGGAATTTTTTGGTTTCGGACCTGTTACATACATTAGATATACCATATGGGTCCAAGAAATCCAGTTGAAGGTGGCCCAATGATCAAATTTCATGAGATTTAGGAAATCAGCAAAGCAGAAAGTTGGATCCTAGCATCTGAATCGATTCGGTTTATCACCGAATCGATTCGACCCCTTCCAGTAGCCAATTAAGGGTTTGTGAATCGATTAGGGTTACTTCCGAATCGATTCGGCAAACCAAAAGTGTCAGGTATCTACATCCGAATCGATTCGGTTTATCACCGAATCGATTCGCCCTTAGACAGTGTTGAATTCGAGAGTTTCGAATCGATTCGGTTCAACTACCGAATCGATTCGGTTCACCTGGTCACTTAAAATTCCCTCATTTGTTTAAATCAACTTCTCATTCTCTCTTCTCCCTTAGCCGAAGACCTCATCCTCTCCCATATCATTTCCTTTATTTTATTCATTTTCACCCTCATGGCTTCCTCATCCAGAGCATCCTCATCTAAGGTTACTAATTCAACCCTCTTAAATTGTTTTCAAATCTTATTTAGTGTTCTTTGTATAAAAGTAGGGTTAAATGCATTCTTGTAAAATCCACATTTTCTGCAGGAAACTTCATATTTTCTCATTGTTTATGATGTGAATCCAACAAATACAACTTGTTTATGTTGCTTTGATGATTAAGTTGTATTTGTTGGGGTTGTTTCACGTTGAAAATGCCATTTTCACCCTACTTACTATACATTGCACGCTATATGTTCGATAAAATGCCTCTGTGAAGATTTTGTGCACTAAAGCTCCATCTTCGCACCTTTTATCGCACATTCTTGTTGAATTATCCTTGTTTGAGTGTGGTGTGCGTCGGTTACGTCTACTCGACCAATTTTTCCCAACGCGCACCCTCCGAACGTAGTTTCCCCAAATTTCACGATTACTTTGATTTTATGCATCGCACTTATGGTGTGTGTATTGAATTAATGTTTTGTAGGTTCCTTCGATCACCAAGCCATCATCCAATGCGGTTACTGAACGGGGAGGCGCTAGTTTTGAATCTTTTCATTCCAAGGATGAGATGGAGTGGTATCGGGCCATGTTCAAAACCAGTCGCCCGATTGCTATTGAGATGGAGTGGTATCGGGCCATGTAGTGTAGTTTCAATTATGAGTAGCTACACTTATGATTGGGGATCATAATTCCACCTTGGATGCTTGCACTTCATATTTAGGGTTTGGTTTATAATTGTTCTAATGGAACTTCATGTGTTGGTATTGGAGTATCATAGTTTCTTAACTTCTCTTATCATGCAAGGGTTAGTGTTTGAAGCTCTACTACAAACCCAGCCCATCTAGCAATAACTAACTAACCCCTAATCCTCCATTGTTGAGTTTAGTCTCTACATGGTTGATGTTCGAACTTAATTAGTTATGCTCGATTAGAATTAATTTCAACCAATCCCTATAATCCCCTTCTTTGTGAATCCGAGGTGGGAGAATGATCCTCGATCCCTTTAATTTCTTGAACTCAAGCTTATCTTAGTTCTTTTCATAGTTCCGTAATTATTAATTAATTAACTAATCATCAATAGTATGTTAGTTTAGAGATTACTCTCAAACACTTTTCCAAACTATTAAATCATCTTTTACACTTTAACTTTTGTGACGTTTAGATAATCCCTTTAACCTAATCCTGTTCTCTTAGGAGTGTTTCAATCCCTGTGGATCACGATTCCGTACTTCCCGGATATTACTTGTTGCGATAGATTTGCACTTGAATCACAAGCTTTATTTAGAGCGCACCAATGCGTCATGTATGAAACATGTATTATTTCTTAAATATGTACTACCCTGCCGAGGTCTACTAATCAGGAAACCATCTTGTTCACAACTTTGTAGTCGTTTGGTACCAGTAACTATTTATTTCTATGCTGCTAAACTCTCAAAGTCAACATCTCTATTAATTATATGACAGGTATGTGAATTACTATTTCATAAGGTTTATTTGATTGTTGTATTAATAGTCTGGGGGACTTGATTGAAAATATTCAAGAATGGTTTTTATGTACCTATAAATTGTCACATATGCATAGAATGCTTCTATTTTACAATGATTTTTGTATTCAAGTAAAATGGATGGTTTTTGGTTCAAGTTGTGCTATCATTTTTAATTATCAATTCACATGTCTTATTTCAGGTGAAGGAGTAGGTAAGATATAAGTGAAGCTATCATTTGACGACGAGAAAAGGTAAGATGATGGTAATGAAATTCATATATGTTTACCCAACTTTGGGGAAGTTGTTTGTTTGTATCATTCCTATCATATCCACCACCACCCCTTATATAGATTACTTTGTAGTTATTTGTAGATTCAAAGTTTTGGGATTACTATGTAGTTGAACGGTGATGCGTGCGGTTCTTGACTCAACATCCTATTCAGTAGTTGTCAATATTATTGTTAAATTGATGAAGTGGTTGAAATGAGGTCCAATATGGACCTCGAGTATTGTAGTATTGCTGTTGTTGAGTATTTTTATTTTTTTAAACAGGGTGGATAGTCCTATAAATAAAGGGAACTCTGTCTAAATTTTTTAAAATTAGAACAGAAATATTGTACATTTATTTCACTTTGTTGTCGGGTAACGATTTTTTTTTGCAATTTTCGTCGTGCCTTCAGGCACGGGCATACGCTAGTAAATATATATATATATATATATATATATATATATATATATATATTAATCACATTTTATTATTTGCAGGCATACACATGGCATATCCGGCATATGTAGTATTCAAAGGCCTAAATCCAGGTGTTTACACTTCGTGGCAAGCAACACAAGCACAAGTTAGTGGATACCGAGGCACCGTATTCAAAAAATTTGAGTCCATCGAACTTTCTCAACAGGCATACTCCGAGTACACGAGGGAGGATGTCACCGCATCAATACCCCCCACGGCTGATATACCTAGACTTCACGAATCGTATCCACTGCGTGGTGACTCCTGGTCTAGATTTAGAATGATTTGTTACATGTTCATGGCATTCCATGTCATCGAAGTGTTGTGTCGTTACTTTTTTTAGTTTATTTTTTATTCTATGTTAATTTTGTACTTGGCGCCCACTTAGGGGTTGTTTGATGTTAAATTAAGTTTAACAAGTTTTATGTGTACTGGATATTTGGAATATGAGAAATATAAATGAAATGTTGTCAAAATTTTTAGACTTGTTATCATGATATTTATTTTACTTTCATTATTTCATCATTTTGTGAAAATATAAAGATATTTGTAATAGCTTTTACAACATTTAACAAATTTAATTTTGTAACTCCTAATAGGAGTCACAAATTTGTCACTACTATCAATTTTGTAACTGCTAACAACAATAGCAGTTACAAATTGGGGTCACCAGTCATAACTCCATAGGGGTTATAAAAATTGTGACTGCTGTCAGGAGTTATAAATTTTCTTTTGTCACCCCCTAAATTATGACGGTAAATAACAGTTATAAAGGTCATTTGTGAGTGCCAACAACACTCACAAATCTCCCATTTTGGTGTTGTGATTCCTTGTTTTTGCATAATAACTATTAGATTCATAATCTAGTTCTTACTTTAGTTTATACACATCAATATCTACATTTTTATTAGTATATTGCACATACTTTATTTTCTATAAAAATCCCAAAAATAAATAAAAGAGGATTACACCCGTAAATTCAGAACGAAATTACCCATCACACTTTTTCCAAAACCTAAAAAACACATTTTTCTCCACATACACATGTAATAAAATTCCGTTCGAATTTATGGGATAAACCTCACCCCTATGCTAAATTCGAACTACGAGGACTTTGATGCCTTTATAGGCTACGTATGCATCTCAAATTAAAATCTAAGACTTGAGTCTAATTTTCTAATTTTCTTAATTTCTCAAATTCCCTAATTCTCTAAAACCTCCCATTTTCATATATATATATATATATATATATATATATATATATATATATATATATATCATTCTTGTTTGCGTTATCCAACACACGTTATCGTTTCCTAATAACGATCAGTATCGTGATAAGCGCACACATAATACTTTCTACATATGTTATTTTGGGAACATTCCTATGGATGACCTCACTCTACCTTGTCCATGGTATGAGTTGAATGATTCCGATCTCCATTATATAAACACGCACACACACACTTCACGGGGATATGAAGGAAGATAATAACACTAGCCCGTGAGAGACCGAAAGGGCAGGATGGGTGCCTAACACCTTCCCATTCCGTAACTTCGCCCCCGAACCTTCGAACTATTGGTTTTGTATGTATCGGTTTGTCCTTCATGCCTCTCTCTTGAAGTGGCAACATGTTATTTTTCCTGTTTTATGAAAAATAGGCTGACGACTCAATCTCTTCACATAAACCGAACACTGACGATGGTCGAAGAATCTTTCAAAGAGGGGTGCGATGTAACCTTCCCGAGGTGATCTCTCTCTCTCCCCCCGATGCCGCCCAGGATGGCCACAATAGCGACTCTACTGTGGACTATATTTAAGAGGGCTAGACTCTATTTGCATGGGTGTTTTATTTTCTTGTATATTCCCCTATTTTTATGTTCCCCTCATTATTCCCTATACATATGTACCTCATGCTTATGCCACTATTTGCACATTTGTAGAAATTTTCCATGTACACTTCACACCACGTGCACTTAGGATCACATTGAAAAACTGCTTACTAAGTTAATAACAAAATGTTATAGATTAAGTAAACTCTGATAACAAACTCTTTGAAAAAAAATCTTTTCAAAATACAACACAAGATGTGTTAAACGTTTCTGAATATGTCCTCTAGATTTGTTAGTTTGATTACCTTAGGTTTTTAAAACTAAAACTTACAATTAAGTATTGAATGAGATATTGTTCACAAAAGCAATTAAGAATATTCAAGCAAATTTGACACATTTTTTTAACATGGTAAAACCCTAAAATAAGGGAAACATCAACGACCCCCTCTACGGAGCAAAATAAAAATCCACAAAAACCACAAGGCACAAGTTACAACACTAAGCATGCAATATAAGATGCTAAATCTAAGTTTAAAAAATTTACCTACACTAGTTATTCCACTCTTAAAGGCTTCTGACTTGATATGATCTTCCTCCAGTAGCTTCCTTGCTTTTTCCTTCACTTGATTATAGCAGATCAACAAACAATATATCTCTCCAAGAACCACAATATCTAAGTGTTCGCGTGAGAGTGAAAGTGTTTGTGAAGTGATCTAAATGCAGAAATGCATCTCACATCTCTCAATCAACTGTACAACAAATTCCTATAATTACAAATGAATCTATATGATATGTAAGTAATTTCAAATTTGTTTTGAATAATAGTCTTCAATAAATTTCAGATCTCACATAAAAAAATTATATCAAATTTTGTTTCAAAAGTTTATTTATGTTTAAACTGATTTCACTAAATGTGAAATTATATTTTGAAACAAAAAATGTATTTACAGATTTGAATATGTACACATTCAAAAATCTTATTTCTCAAAATATATTTGAGATCAAAATCTTGGATCTAACAACAACAAGAAAAAAATGAACCAAGAAAAAAAGATATAAAGAACCTAAAAAATTATTCTATGTGAAGAATATGGTTCCTAGATAGACAGATAATTAAAGAGGTCTTCAACACAACAAACCAGCAACATCCCAACTCACATAAACCCCAAGCATTTTGACTTCTAAAAATTTCGGTTTATGATCTAAAAACAATGGAAGATTTGTTGTTTATGTGGTTTGGAAAAGAAACCGTGTATGGTTGGAATTAAGAGTTAGCGGTTTTCTCTTCTCTCTTTACTCTCTCTGGTTTTCTCGCTTTACTCTCTCTGTTTTCTCTCTTGAGGCGTCGCCCTCTCCTCTCTCGAACTTATTATCTCTCCAACAAAATGAAATGAAAAACCCTAACAACATTATATACTCAGCAATAAAGGGTCAGTTATAAACCAAGGGTGTAGATGATTTATCGTCAAATGGAGTATTAATCTAATCGACTGAAAAGAGGCGGCGAAAAAACGAATGCTGATTGGTTATTTCAGAGTCATAGGGATCGAGTGTGTACAGATTTGGATCGTTGATAAAATCAAGATCAAGGGTCACGATCTTTCCTTCACAGCTCAGATTGTTAAGAGGTGCAAACCGTTGAGTTAAAAATACACAATGCGTTTGGCCAGAAATGGGACGCGAGTATAATGGTTTGAAAAATTCAATTTGCACCACAAAAGTTCTCCACAAAAAGTAATTTTAATTTTAGCCTCAAACATTTTAAAAACCATATTTTAATTACAAGAAAAGTCATTTAAAATGATTTAAAAAAAATGTTTTAATGAATTTAAAAAATGTTTGAAGGGGCTAAATCATCAAATAAAATTTGTGCACACATAATAACACATATATGCAGTGTGTGTCCTAATTGTGGTTCTAAGTGATCAATACTTCCCTTTTTGAAGTGTATTGGAGCATTGGACTTTTTGGACTGGGATTCCTTCGATGAAGCTTGGATTCCTTTTTGAAAGAGTAACTCATAAAAAATCTAATCCTATTTTGTCTTGATATCCAAACTAGTTGGAACTCCTATATGGAACAAACTCAAGTAAGTCAACCATATAGTGTGTTCTCACACATATATCCACATGTTGCACACACCAAGTAGAAATCCATACTTAGATATCAATAACACACACCTCCACTTGTATATATCCATGATCACTTACACTTATCACACACCACCCACTCTCCCTTTTTATCCCTGCTCTGCTATTTATACTTGAACCCCTCTCTCCATAAAATACTAATTAAAGAATCATGCATGATACACACAACATCACCAAAGAGTATTTCTATTGACCAAATTTTGTCCTGTAACTGGGGAGTCACTTCGTGATGGGCGCTGGTTCGACAGGTTGTAGTTAGCCGAAGCGATATGACTCTAACCCTCCATTGGCCAAGTACCTTAAACGTATATCGAACGGTTCCCCCTTTATGGTATTTCTTGACCAAAGTCATGACGGAAGGTATATCGCAGGGAACTCATTCACGTACGTCGAGTATATCGAATTTTCTCTCACACGTACCGTCCCCACGAGGTATATAGTGAGGAAATTCGTGTACACTCAGGTATATCAAATGACTTGTCCACACGTACCGATTGCCCTCAAAAGCAAGATATATATCGTGGAAGCCACACCAAAGGGGGAACACCTTCTAATTAACCCAACAATTGCATACCCGCATATAGGTGTCAAGCCTAGGACACACATATTAGATTTCCGATTTTGACCCGAAACTCTGCCAAATTTTGGGTCGGCCTGCCGCCCAAATTTTTGCGCAATTTTTAAAACGGGACCCTGCCCGTGAGCCTGGTAACAAGTCCAACCCTAGTTTCTACATATGTTATAAACTCAATTTTTCAAGGCTCAGGTCCCATCCGACATTTTTTTTTGTATCTAGGCAAACTTAATACAAGTGAGAACTTAATAAACATAATAATCATACTGAGACCCATCTCTCATCTTTTCCCCTCTCTTTCCAAAAGTGTCCACAAACATTTTTTTCCTGTTTTATCAAAAATACCAAAAACATTTTCTTTTTCTCCAAAAAAAATAAAAAAAAAAAAAACAAAAAAAGAATTTTCTCCTCATATTTTCCAAAAATGTCAAAAACATTTTCCTCCTTTTCTAAAAATAACAAATTCCCCTTCTCTTCTCTTCCGAAAATAAATCCCATTTTTTCTCCTTATCATGTCAATCGCATACCCTTAGACTGACTCCCTATTATCTTCGGTCTTCAGTTGAACCGCCTTGAAGTTCTGTCAGTCCCCTTACTTCTTTTGAGTCTCAGATTTACCCACCTTCCATGGAGAACACGGATCAGGTACTGAATGTACAATCGGATTTGTTGACAGTTCTAGCTCAGCTCACTGCCAAAATTGACAACCTTCAAACCGAGGTTCATGAGATGTAAAGAAATCGTATATCTATCCCCGAAGAGCCCGAGGTCCTCTTCCCTCGTGCTATGGGTCCGCATGAACCTGAGCCTTTTTAGGTTCTCGGGGAATACCAGCATGCTCCCCATGCTCCTCCTACTAATGGGCCACCGCCAGCCCATTTGCTTATGCCAAACCTTGCTCAGCCAGGGGCTAACTTACCCGTGATTGTTGACCTGAAAGAGGAATAATTGAACATGCCTCAAGATGTTGATTAAGAAGTTCGAGCAAGTCAGACTCTCTGGGAACTACATGGACTACACCCACATGTCTCCCTCTCTTAAAGCCAGGTTACCGAAAAAAATTCAAGATGCCCAATATCGATAAGTTCGGAGGCAGTGGACCCCCAATTGTTCATCTCCGTAGCTATCACCAAGCCATGACTTTCCTAGGGGCTCCTGAAGAAATAATGGCCCAGATGTTCTAGAAGACTTTGAAAGATAGCGCTCTCCGTTGGTTCTTATCCCTTTAGGAATTCTGGATCCGTAGTTGGGAAGATATTTCCCGCTAGTTCATGTCACAGTACAAGTACAACGAAGAGCTAGAAGTTACCCGTCATAACTTAGAGCTACTTAAGCAGAACCCTGGGGAATATTCTAGCAAATTTATAGAAATGTGGAGAGAGAAATAACCTACCATGACCAATCGACCTTTCGAATAAGAACATGTCATTATCGTAAAGAATAACTTCCTACCCCATGCCCGAGTAACAATGGGAGGATAATATTACCTTCACTTTTGAGCCCTCCGAGATGCTGGAGTGGAGATCAAAGAAAGTCTTGCCAAGACAGAAGTTGAACTGAGAAAAATCACTTGACAGTTTGCTCCTAGGAAGTTTGAAAAACCTGCTAGTACCGTAGTTTCCACCATCAACAACATCTCTCAGCCTTCCGCTTCACGGGCACTAAAAAGTCGACCAAACCCAGTCCGAAAGGAATACACCAAGCTTCACGCTCCTCTCTCCTAAGTCTACCAGGCCGTCTTGAGCCGAAATCTGATAAAACCATTGGACCCCCATCCATTACCAAACCCGCTTTCGAAAAATTCAAATTTGATGCCAATTGTGACTTTCACCAAACTACTGGCCATACCACCGACCAATGCTTCCATATCCGAAATATGATATACAGTCTGATTGATCGGGGTGTCATCATCCCACCAGCTAATCCCAAACCAAACACCACCCATAATCCACTCCCGAATCTTGCAAATGCCATGTTCCTAGAAGACGACTCAGAATTTGACCCATCCACCCAAATTATGCTGAGTAAATCACTAGTCATACCCATATACTCTCCTAAACCTCTCCACATATGCCCATATTTCCTCTTACACCCTACCATCTTTGCCGATCAAGCCTTATCCCTCCTCACCAGAGCATGCATTGTTGTCCGCAACCATTATGGAGGTAAAGATATGGAACTTTCAGAAGTGTTGAACCAACTCTTAGAGTTCGGGCTGAAATTGCCCTCCCAGATGACCATCGACTGTCACAGATTCAATGGGTTGTTCTTAAAAGATCAAAAAAGGGCCTGAGAGTTAGACAACTGGGTGGTGACAACCGACGAAGTCAGTCTAGGTGATATGGTCCAGATCATAACATATTTGTTTCGATAGAGTAGTGATATTTGTAGTGTATCCGAGCTACTCGATATTTTAAAATTATCAGGGCGCCTCATCCCTTCAGTTATGAATTTTCCTGACGAATGGGAGGAATTATACGAAGGGGACTTGGAAGTTATGGAGTGGATTGACTTTTCATGGAAATATAATATTATTGCCACCGGATAGGGGGCAATTTCGAAGATTCAGATGAAAAGAAAGATTAAGAAAAGACTAGTTTGATAACCAACATATATGGGATGATATCATTCGGGGAGCTGCTAGGAGAAATCAATAAGGTGGATGAACAACCCGATGTCGATGAAGAAACATGATTTCTATTTTTCCATTCTTCTGTAAACCACATGACCAGTTTAGGAAGACACTACCAAATCCCAAGCCTACAACCATCAGCGAGCGATAAAGGAAAGGGTGTCGAGAATATCCCTATGCCAGAAATAACCCTCAATGAAAGAAAGATACTCAATCAGTTAAAGAAAACCCAAGCCAACATCACTTTATCGGGGCTTTTTATGTCTTCCCAACTGCACCAAAATGACCTAATCAAGCTACTCACAGGACCTACAGTTCCTCCCTTAATCACGCCAGAAGAAGCGGTGAACTTAGTCGGATCCTTGACCTCTACTCGAATGCTCTCCTTTTCTGAAGAAGAAATCCCCAAGATCGGTCCTAACCACAATCATGATCTTAATATCTCTATCGAAGTTATAGGGAAAACTGCCCCTCTCTCTCTTGTCGATAATGGATCAACTCTTATTGTTTGCCCATTGAGGACCCTTAATTGTTTGGGATTAAAAGTGAGCGACCTTGATCCAACCTCTGCTGCCGTACGTGCCTATGACTACACATGCCGAGAAGTAATAGGATATATCAAGCTTGCAATAGGGACTATCCCTATAAATCCTGTTATTGAATTCCAAGTCATCGCCATCCCAGCCTATTTCACTCTGCTGCTCGGACGACCATGGCTCCATAGCATCAAAGGGGTGTCTTCTTCCCTCCATAAGAAATTGAAATTCTTCGCCAATGGGCAGGTCATCACCATCTTGGGTGACAACAACAACACCGAGAATGCCAACACTAATAATTCGGTACTTGAGATACAACACGGGGTGAGTGATATGCTTATGCCAGGTTTTCGGGTTGATCCACTCCTACTCCCAACAGGGGATGACTTCAAAGATAGGGTTTTTCCAGAATATGACCCCCATGGAAACATCAATGTAATACAGATGTTTAAGAACATGCACTTCATGCCCGGACTGGGGCTAGGGAAAAGATAATAAAGGATAATTGAACCTACTGTGTTGAAGAAGGCCTTTCCTCCCTATGGCTTGGGCTATCATTCGTCAGAAGAAGAACTCAGATTGATCTGTTAGCCTCGACTAAAGAGGAGGTTAGAATTCGCCAGAACTATCTTGGGAGATTCCCTAAATGGAAGATTCATCAGAGAGGGTGAGGATTTCCCCTTCTGTGGCTTTCCTGAACCTTGGTATGACCATATAGACAAAATAATGAAACCAGGAATGGACATCTTCTTTTAAGACATCTACCCATGGGCCGAGAGTTCCCATCACCGTGTACAACCACTCGCTGAAGAGACCATAGCTGATACCGAGGATTCTGAGGGTAGTGACTCTGAGGATTCTTTCAATTTTTAGACAGTGGGGCTGACACTCTGCATGATCCACTCGGGGGATACATCATCGAATCCATTCTACCTCATCAAAAATGCTGATGCACTTCTTCTCAATTGGCATGCTTCACCTGTGCCACCTGCTGATGTTCAACCTAACTCCGATGTTTACCCCCTTTCCCCTTTAGTTATTTCCCCTCACTCTGATGTAATCGAGACTCCTTTGACGAGGTTCTCAATGCTGTTTTTCCTATCAATGAAATAAACAAAGATTTTGAGTCTCTTACTGTGCCTTATATTGATTGTCTTGATTCTAATCAAACTCTTGATGATGATGATTTTACAAATGAAAAATTCTTAACTGATCTAAACAAGGTTAATAGCAAATAACATAATCGCGTTCAAGTTAATGAAGATGAAACTGTTGTTATTAATCTCAGTTCCAGTAGCCAAATGCGTGTGATTAGGATAGGGGCCACCCTTAATGAGCATGAGCGTGCGTAACTCAAAGAACTAATAAAGGATTTTATGGATGTCTTCTCCTGGTCTTATGATGATATGCCCGGCATTGACCTTGAGATAGCACAAAATAAGATTCTAACTCTCCCAAAATGCAAATCGGTCAAACAAAAACTGCGAAAGCTCTACACCGAATGGTCACTCAAAGTTAAAGAAGAAGTAGTCAAGCAACTGAATGTGGGCTTCAATTGTGTGATCGAATATCCCACATGGCTTGCCAATATGGTACCCGTGCTGAAATCAAGAGGGAAGGTTTGCATGTGTGTCACCTATCCAGACTTGAACAAGGCCTCTTCGAAGGATGATTACCCGCTACCCAACATCGACATGATTGTGGAAAATACGGCCAATCACACTTTCAAGTCATTCATTGATGGGTTTGTAGGATATAATCATATCAAGATGTAACGAGATCACCAAGAGAAAACCGCATTCATCACCGCTTGGGGAGCCTTTTGATACACTATCATGCCATTTGTCTAAAAAATGCAGGGGCTACCTACCAGAGGGCTACCACAACCATCCTGCATGATCTGATACATAAGGAAGTTGAGGTCTATGTAGATGACATGATTATCAAGTCCAAGACAGGGAAGGCCATGTTCCCGCTGTCTGGAAGTTCTTCGAACGATTGCGACAGTACCAGATACGACTTAATCCACAGAAATGTGTCTTCGACGTTACTAAAGTAAAACTCTTGGGATTCATGGTTAGTGAGAAAGGGATAGAAGCAGATACTGCCAAGCTAAAAGCCATACTTGAGATGCCAACACCTCGAACGGAGAAGGAAGTCCGTGGGTTCCTTGGGAAATTATAGTACATTAGCCACTTGACTTCCATCTATTAACCCATCTTCAAAATCGCCCGGAAAGAGTCAACCAAAGTCTGGAACGAAGCTTGCCAAGAATCCTTCGACCGAATCAAGCAATACTTAACCCAACCTTCAGTGCTCATGCCGTTGCATCCCGATCTTCCCTTACTCCTATACCTAACCGTAATCGACACTGCATTTTGGGATTTACTAGCCCAATACCTTAAAGAAACCCGCAAAGAGAGACCCATCTACTATGCTAGTTGAAAGTTAGCCGGTTACGAAGTTAACTACACCATCTTGGAAAAAGCATGTGTCACTCTTGCTTGGGTTACCGAAAAGTTGTGGCGCTATATGCTCGCCTTTTCTATCAAGCTTGTATACCGAATAGATCCCATCAAGTACCTACTTAAGAATCAGGACCTATCCAGCCCAACGACTTGTTGGTTGATGCTCCTAGATGAATCTGATATTACCTATGTCACACAAAAAGCTATGAAAGGAAGAGCCATCTCTGATTACCTTGCTAACTACCTAATGGAAGAGCCCGATGTCTGGATTTTTGAGTTCCCTGATGAGAATATCCTTTGTACCTCCCAAGAAGACCATAGATGGAAAATGTTCTTTGACGGAGCTGCCAATAAAAAAGGGTATGGAATTTGGATCCTCTTAATTGCCCCTGATGACTCTCACACTCCCATTGCCATCAAGCTGAATTTTCCTTGCACCAACAACATGACTGAATACGAAGTGTGCACGATAGGTCTCAAACTTGCCCTCAAAAAAGGAATTCAATACCTCGATGTCTACGGGTATTCAACCATCACCATCGGTCCAGTACTTAGAAGTGAAAAGTCAAGGACGAGAAACTCTTACCCTTCCATGCCCACTTAGAAGAGCTGTGATCGAGGTGGAAACTGAGCATCTGTGTAATACACTAGTCATTGTTATCGGCTTCCAACTGCAATATAAAAACCTAAACTTTAACTACACTCTTTTGGAGTATCGTGGCTAGTATGGTTATCGAATCCTCAGGGAACTAGGATGAGTGAACGTAACGACAAAGGTAAGATGGTTAACCCTAACTTGACTCTAAAAAGAAACAAAAAGATGATTGAGATAGGAAATAACTAATCAACTAAATGCACACTGAATTAAACTAATGCAATAACTATGTGAGCAAAATTAACTAACTAAGAATGACTTAATAAGAATGAAGGGAAAACAGGTTGGGAATACAATCCCCCAAACACTAGTAAATTTACCGTTTAGAATGCTAGAATTTTGAATTAGAATTTTAATTGAACCCGATCTTTAGTACTCCCAAGCATTACATATATGAGGTTCAAACCCGCATCATACATAATCAAAAGATGAGTAAAGAAGTGTCGCAATAGCTACACGCGCATCACATCCTTAAACACCACGGTTACCTAGGGTCAACTAAGGTAAAAAGGTATGATGGTTGTGACAACTACACAACACGATTCATTCAAATTTTAATTCAACCCTAGTTTCTACATGGCTAAATTACATCGGGTTGGGTTCTTGCACACCAACCCTTAGAAATCTAGCCTAATATGGTGCAATTAATTAAAAACATTAATCCTATGGTGCATGTAATTGAATCAATAAGAAAACTATCTCTAAGCATGTATAAACGAATTAGAAACCCAGAAAATAAAGAAAGCCTATAAATAAATTAACTACAAGATTAAGAAAGAAAGGAACAAACTTTATTTGAAGAAAACTTGTAATTCAAACAACAAAAGTACCTACTTGATGGAGAATTATTTTCTATGGTTTTAAGCTACTCTCCTACCTTTCTCTCTATGAAAAACTATGAAAAATTGTGTTTTCTAAGTCAATACAAAGACACAAATACGTTTTTGAAGAGTTGTAACATCCTAGAATTCTTTGGACCAATCAGCATTTAAGGAGAATTTCGCGCATCAGGCACCTCGAACTGGTTAGCAGGTACCCCGAACCGGTTCACCCCCGAACCGGTTCACCATGTGGTTCGGGAAAACTTGTTGGTTTGAGCCTTCTTCTTTTCATTTCCAACACTTAGAAAATTTTCATGTTTTCCTCCTTTCTTCTGTGGATTCTTCTTCAACTTCAAGGGGTCACAACTCTTTCACTGTATCTCAGATTTATGAGCTATTTTTTCCACTGTTATCGTTGTTCCGAGATTTTTAACTTTACAGTAGGCTCTACCTCCGGGACCAGGCTACAAAATTATAAAAAGGCCCTTGAACTTGCCTTCCTAGCCTTTATAGCCTTTCCTTCATTTTTTCGATTTCTCTTTCGCACCACTTGCATAATTTACCTGTAAAACACATAAGAGAAACACAAAACATGATATGCTTTCCAAAGAAGGTTAGTAGCATAATTACGAGTTAAATCCATATTAATTGCACTGCTCGGGTTCACAAAGTTACCAAAATTAAGGGGATAAATATATAATATTTATGCCTAATCAAGTTGGCTTCCCAATTCTAAGAAATCACCTTCCACTACCTGCCTCGAGCAAAGAATAACCTAGCCGATGCCCTTGATACCTTAGCCTCCATGATTTACATGCCCGAGGGATTAACCCCGACCCCTTTCCTTGTCCAAAAACAAGACAAACCAACCCACTACTACCATATTGAGCTTGACAGGAAAGAAGATCCCGAGTTAGACAACTACTGGTACTATGATATTTAGCACCTCCTCAAACATGGTAGGTATCCCCAAGGATCTGATAAGAAAGACCGAGCAACTGTTCAAAGACTGGTTGCCCAGTACATTGTCTGTGATAAAGCACTGTTTAAGAGAAGCTTCGATGAAACCCATTTGCTCTGCATCACAGGGGCTGACATTGAAGATATGATGCAGAAAATCCACAATGGGTAATGCGGACCCCACATGAACGGCCATATGCTCGCCAAGAAGATCATCCGACAGTGTTATGATTGGACTACCATGGTTCAAGATTGCACAACCTATATTCGAAGGTGCCTCAAATGCTAATAGTTTCCAACCTACATCACTTGCCCCCGTGAGAATTGTACAACATGATTTCTCCCTGGCCGTTCTCCACATGGGGCATTGATATAATAGGGAAATTTACACTGAAATCATCCAACGAGCATGAGTTCATCCTAGTCGCCATTGACTACTTCACCAAATGGGTCGAAGTCGAGTCATACACAATTTTGAATGCCAAGAAAGTGGCCAAGTTAATCAAGAAAAACATCATTTGCCGATATGGTGTTCTTCACGAGCTAGTATCAGACAACGGGTTACATTTCGAGGAAGAAGTTACAGAGGTGGTCGACGAGTATGAATATCAAAGACACAAATATTCTCCATACTGGATTCAGACCAACGGAGCAGTCGAAGCAACCAATAAGAACCTTAAAGACATTATCAATAAGATGATCAAGAGTTGCCGAGATTGGGCCGACATGATCCTGTAACACCCCGTATTTTTGTACATTTAATATTTAATTAATTCGGGGATTTTAAATTACTTGTGTGTTGTAATTTTAATTGAATTAATTATGGCAATATATATATTTAAATATTAATCGGGGAGTGAATGGTTAATGTTTAGGAAAATTTATTTACTAAGTAAATAGTAATAATTTAACTACGTCATTTCGAGTATTAATGACGAGGTATACACTTATCCCAGCCGGGAGTCGGTATAGACTAAATTGGGTGTGAGATAAGGATTTTTATAAATTAATTCGGATGCCAATTCTGAGTGCGCGGTTGAGTTCGAATGGATCGAGATAGTCAGAAAAGAGTATCCGGGGGTAGTAATTGGGTCTCGGGGTATTTTTGGACATAGCCAGGCCCACACGGGGTGAGTTGGGCCACTTTAATTAAGCCCATTAGGTGAAAAACGGGATTAAGGGTTTTTAACCTAATGGGGAGATTAAAGAATGGCAGCCAACATAACTCTAAACCTAGGGTTTGAGAGGAGATTTGGGGGAAAGCAAATCAAGAACAAATTGGAGGTTATTGGAGCCAAATTGAGGGACTACGCCAACGGATCAGACACTACGAACACTTACAGGCAAGTGGTTAACTGTTGTGATTTCTAAAAGTTTGATAATCAATTCATATCATAGTGATGTGTGTATGAAAATTCGTTTTGGGTGTGTCACCAAAAATCTAAATTGGGTTTTTGTAAATTTATATACCTTAATGAGATTAAGGGGGAGATTGATCGTGTTTATGATTTTAGAATGTAGAGGACTGAATCAGATGCTAAAACCAGTAAGAGTAGAGCGTTAATTGCTGTTAAAATAAATGAAATTCGAATTGGGGGTTTGAAACCCGGATAATACCCAAATCGGGAAAACCTTGGAATTTATGGATATTGATGATGAAATTAGGCCTGTGAGATGTTTAGACCCTTTCCTTACATGGAGGATGTATTATTTGTATTTGGGTAAGGGCTTAGGTTGAGAAATTAAGATTTAAGTTTCGTCCATGGCTGACAGTGGCTGGAGAAGACGATTACTGGAACGATCGATCGATCGACCTAGGGAGCTCGATCGATCGATGAAGGCGAAATCTGGGCAGTTCGGCCAGTTTGTTATATAAAGGGAAAATTATTAAAAGTTAAGTTTCATACATTAATAAGTGATAAATAATTATGACACTAAGTTATTAAATTAATAAATGAGTTAATTAATTTAGTTAGAGTCGGATTGTAGACTCGGGTAATATTAAATTAATAAGAGTGATAATTAATTTAGTAAGAGTCGGATTGTAGACTCGGGTAGTATTAAATTAATAAGTGTATTAATTAATTTAATTAGAGTCGGTTTGTAGACTCGGGTAGGATTAAATTAATAAGGGTGTTAATTAATTTAATTAAAGTCGGTTTGTAGACTCGAGTATGATTAAATTAATGGGTGGGATAATTAGTTTAATCAGAATCGGATTGTAGACTCGTGAAGGGTGCTTATTAATTAATTTGATAATTAATTATATTAGAGTCGGACCACAAACTCGGAATTTGGGTTAATTAATTAATGTGTAAATTAATTGTATTAGAGTCGAACCATAGACTCGGATTAGTATTAAATTAATATGTGTGTTAATTAATTTAATTAGAGTCGGGCGATAGACTCGGGGAGGTATTAAATTAAAATGTGTGTTAATTAATTTAAGGAGAGTTGTACCATAGACTCGGGGAAAGTATTATATTAATTGAGGTGTGAATTAATTATATTAGAGTCGGACCATAGACTCGGGAAGAGGATAAGTTATTAAGTGAGAAAATTAATTACATTGAGTCGGGCCACAGACTCAGGAAAATTACAGGCAGTGTATGGGATTTTGAGTACATGGTAAAGCCGGGGTTATATATATATATATATATATATATATATATATATATATATATATATATATATATATATATATATATATATATATATATATATATATATATATACGGTGTAGTGATAGTATATATATATATACGTGTATGTATTGTGTGTGACATTAAATTACAGGCAGTGTACGGGATTTTGAGTACACGGTATAACCGGGGTTCATAATATATATATACGGGTAGTGATAGTATATATATATGTGTATTTATTGTGTGTGATAGTAAATATCAGTGACTAGATATTTATTCAATTTAAATACTCTAATGCTATCAAGGGAGGTTGCGTGATGTGGGTGAATCCCCTAGCTTGAGGAGTAGGGCGAGTATATCCCCAGGTCATAGCGTCCAGTATATATGGGTGAGGGATTCATCTCACTTTCAGGGAAGGAATATGACCGCCTCCACTTCGTTTATATTTTGGTCCAAGTTGGTGAGTGATTCTAACTTGGGGAAACTAGGTTTTGTGAGCACACCTAGTGAGATAGCATTCTAGAGGGAATCATCCGGTGAGGGTATACTCGGAAGGATGGATATACGTATAATATATGTGTGGGTGTTAGTAAAGGTACGTATAATATGGTAGTAAATATTATATGTAGGTGAATAATACAGTGTGTGATGTATTTACCTTATATAACGCGGGTTATAGTTATATGCTGTTAATTAATGAGAAATTAATTAAGTATTTATTTGTGGGAATAATACAGTGTGTGATGTATTTACTTTATATAACTTGTGAGACGTTTATATGCTACTATTTAAGAGGAATTAATTAAGTTAATTGTGAGATAACTTATAATTCAAGAAATTATTATACTCGGGTTAGAGTAGTATGGCAAGGGAAGGTTATACCAAGACTAGTTGGACGGGGTAGTACAACTAGGTGGGGTTAAGGTAACCGGTAGGTGTGCATAATAGTGGAGGGGTGAGAATGTCCACAAGGGAGTGCGACACTAACTTAAATATGAAGCATATTCATGCATTTTAAATTACTGCAGTTAATTCACTTGCTAAATATTTTCAAAATGTTTTGGGTTCTAACCCTTGCTATAAAACTATTTTCAAAACCTTTTAGGTGTCCAGCCAAAGGGACGCCAGGATTGACATTCTATTCCAGGGACACGGAGCTGCGGCATATGTGGATGCTAGCAGGAGTTTGGATTAGACGCATCATTCATTCATTCCTAGAGTAGGAATCTTGTATCAGTCTCAGTTTTATTTAGGGCTTGTAGCCCAGACTTCTCGGTACAGTTTTCAGGTGTAATTCATTCAGGTGTTGAATATTTGTATTGGATTATTTATTTGGTGGCTGGTGATTTATTCGGAAAGTTGTGTAATTATTATTCTATTTACTTTCATTCAGTTGTGTGAATGGTTTATATTTTAATTCCGCATGTATTGTTTTGTTTAATTAAAAAGTTAAAATTGGCACCAATTTTTGGAATACTAGGTGGTTAGTAAGTTTTAAAAAGTTTTCGACAGTGATGCTAAGGATGATCCAACTGGGATTCCTGTTTTAATTTGGTATAGGACTGATCACCCGGTATTTTATTAGGCGGGGTGTCACAGATCCCTTATGCCCTCTAAGGCTACCGCATTTCAGTTCGAACCTTTACTGGGGTTACCCTTACTCTTTTGTCTATGGAATGGAAGTAGTACTACTCGTGGAGATATAAATCCCTTTGCTACACATCATGCTTGAAAGCAATGTCAGCGAGGAAGACTGGCACCAAAGCCGTCTTGACGAGCTGTCCTTCTTGGACGAAATGAGGCTGAAAGCTCTATATCACATACAAGGGTAACATCGCCACATAGCGCGGTCATTCAACAAGAGAGTCAAGGACCGTGGTGTCCGAGAAGGGGACTTGGCCCTCAAAGAAATAGTAGAGCCCATCTGGGACCCTAGAGGGAAATTCAAGCCCAATTGGAGCATCCCATGCATCTTTAAAAAGATCCTGTTCGGTGGCGCCGCTGTGCTCATCGACCTGGATGGAGAGGAAATGGTGCGTCCAGTCAACCTGTACCATCTCAATAAATTCTACCTCTAGCCCGAAATCTAGGCGTGCTACGACTCTTATTATCTCCCTTCTATTCTAAAAAAATATTCTTTAATTCCCCTTAATCAGAACTACATGGGGTCTGATCCTCTAAAAATATTTTCAAAGAATTTTCAAAACCCTCAGAGGTACGTAGGCATCTCATCCGTTTACATGAGCATGACCCCCTTCTTTTTCATAAAATACTATTTTTTCTTATCCCCGATAACGGTAATTTATTTTTAACATATACATGAACAAAAGAATTATGTATGCCTTAGCGATTGGTATAGATAATTCAAAATGAAAAACTCATCAAGAGGCATAACTAGATGATAAAAAACTCCTTTATTTTATTATTCAAAATTGCGGTACGATTACATAAACATAGGGAGTCAAACAACTTCCCTTGTCAAGCATACTCCTACCTTCCTAAAACCAAAATAAAAAATAAGCCCCACTATTCCCAAATTAACCCTTAAATTATTTCCAAAACACAAAACCACACCCATTACAGAAGCTTCATAGATCCTACCCGCAGCTGCCAGAGGAAATGACCCCATCATCACCTACATCCTGGGGTCCCTTAACCTCCCCTGATTGAATGGAGTATCGCAGACGCTCTATAGAGCGATAAGCCCGGACTAGCTTGGGGAAAACCACAACGCCTCCCTCCATGGTGTCAGATATGGAAAATCACCTTCGCCTAGTATCCACAGCTAGCACCTTGGCCACTACTTTCTTCCACAACCACTTCATGTAGTCCTCGGAGACATGCCAAAATTTCCCAGTAGACTGAGAAGGATGGGTCGACGGACGATGTTTCTCCCACAAAGAACCAAACCGCATGTGCATAAGATCCATTAGGTACTCCACAGGAAAGAAGTTCAGTGTTCGATGTGGGACGATTTGCCAAACCAAATTGGTGCAGAAGTCGTTAGGGAAGGTAGAAAGAGATCTATCTGAGGCCAACTAATCGGATATATTGGTACTCCTCGAGTTCCATAATGGGCAGCAGCTCCCCTCAGCAAGGCACAAACCAGTGAAAGCCTCGAGCTCCGTGCTCTACAAACCAGTTACCCCAACTCTCAATGTATAGGCCTACTCTAATGAAATAGCGTGAGAAGAAGTTTGACACCACCGATAAAGGATACTCAGGTGGTACCTCCATATGGAACCTCTCCGATAGCCACATAAACAACATTATAGGGGTACCCTCATAAAGTCGAAACGACCTTCTCACCAGGCATCCAAACCATTCAAAGTCTTTGCCGGTATCACCGCTGCATGATTACGACGATACAACATCCAAGAAACAATAGATGCAAGTTGGGGGTCCAATAGCGTTTCCCCAGTCACCAATACCACTTTTGGAACCAGGCCCAAATCAATGACCCCATCATAGCCGACATCGCCCACATCCTACGAATACATGAATCGCATCATCGCCAGAAGGGAAATCATTCCTCCTGCAACCAACGACCTGGATGCCGAAGGTGAGATATGGAAAAGCCCAACTAATAATTCCCTAGGAGAATGGGAAAACTCAGGCAAAGACGCAGCAACGCTGGGTTTTATCCCCAGCATGGTAGAAAAGTCATCATAGGTAGGAAAAATTTCATCCAACCCGAAGCGAAAGACATGATCCTCGGGATACCAGAACTCAATAACTGCCATCAATATATTCCACTCACTGGGACGATTACGCCACAAAGAGACTCGCCGCATGTGGAAAGTGTCATAATCAACATTGGAAGAACACATTACTTCCAAGGCTTCGAGGTAGTTGGTGAACTCAATGCTACCAGGGAGAGCCATCTTGTAAAACAAGAAGATAGTAAGCAAGTAAGAATGTGAGAAAGAAAGGAAATGAAAGTAAGAGGAGAAAAGCCCCATTCACACCCCTATTTATACTTGAAAACTCTTAAGCAAAGACAAGAAACCCTGCAAAAATCGGAGGAAAACTTTCCCCCCTCAAGTACCAAGGAATTGAAGAAAGTGCAATCAAAGCCTTGGGTTGATTGGACTGGACTGATATGATGATAGGCAGGACAGGGATCATGCCGATTGGCAACCCCCTATTTTGGGAAAATTCTTGTTTTCCTCTTTTGTCAAAATAAAAAATCCCAACAAAAATAATTTTTATCTTAAGAGAATTCCAAATTTCCTCATGCTTTAACTTATCCCATTTTAAAATAAAATCCTTCTCAAATCAATTTTCAAATTCTTTTTATGGTCTCAGCAGCAAGGTAAAAAGAGCATGTGCATTAATCATTGAAGTAGAAATTAGTAAAAACTTCATTTTTATTTGCATATATTCTTCTGTGTTACATTGATGTCTTGCAGGAAAAGCAGAAAAAAATGGGACTCATCCTGAACCCAATTTCCTCTCTCTCTTCACCTATAAACTCTCTTCCTCTCTCTTTTTTCTCTCTCTTATCTCTTTCTAAGAGCCTCCATCCCTACGGCTCACCCTCTTCCCCCTGCGGCAAAATGATGTGCCACCATTTCCAAAGGTCGACCCTTCCCCGGATGAGGCAGACGACACCAAGAAAGAAGGGACCGGAACCACCTCATGAATATGGGAAGTCATCGAAGATATCCAATCCCTAATATCCCTCAGCCAAGTGGTGGAGAATCGAATGTGCTACAAAATAAAAAAGAAGAATCCAATCAGTCAAGTTTGAAAAAAGAAGAAAGGAATCAAAAAATCAAAAGACGAAGAGGCAAAAAGTGTACCTTAGGTCGAAGGACCTCCTCTGTCAGGCCCAACTCCTCCGGGTCCATCACATTGGGACGATGCTATAAATGCACCAACCCTCCATCAGCTCGTCAAATTTTGTAACCAAGTAAAAATAGCCGTACAAAGGGAGCTTCCAAAGTCATCACCGCCGCTGATGTCATCTCACCACCAGCACTGTAGGAGGACCCCACCTGCCGACTCGAGCCCGCGTGAGGAGGAGGCATCTCATCGTATATACTGGGAGGCATCATCCAGCTCGACACGCAATCTATATAGTCATACATCACATCCGTGTCAATATAAAATGAGTAAGGCTCACCCATCATTGCCGCCACCCGAGCATCCTCTGATATCTCCGGCACTCACCTCATGAATATAGGGGGCTTCGTCGGCAGCACCAAAACCTCTTCCTCCATGATCTCTGGACTACCCTCTCCCCGAGGTGCCAAGAGTAGCCGAACTCATGTGCCAGCAGACGCCGCATCTGCACATGTCCCCCAGTCACCCCAGTATGCTTAATGGCCGTCCACCAAGGATAAACGGTCACCTGCAAATACCAAGCAAGAGAAAAAGATCGATATCAATAAAAACCATCAAAGGAAAGGACAATATCAAGATAAAAGAAGTCTTACCCGCTCACTCGTCAGGCCATTCAAGACCTGACGCATCGCCTCCAGAGAGAGAGATTTCTTTTACTGTCGATTGGACCCCCCCACCGATACATCCGACAGAAATCCCAAACAGACTCATACTTCAAATCTTTTAACTGGATGTTTAACCCAATCATCTCATAAAACCACATCTACAAAGGACAACATTTAAGAAATCAAGAATAAAACGCATGAAGGAAAATGCGAATGCATAAAGGAAAATGCAAAAAATAAAGAATACCTCCAGAAGATACGTGACCCTAATAAAAGACTGTCGGCAGCACCGACTAAAAGCATCAAGAGAATATTAAAGGATCGCCAAAGTCAGTCTCCCCCAATCATAAATATGGAAGTCCGAGAACACCCTCAAAAATGGCAAAAACCACAAGTGCACGACGTCACCACTAGAAAACATCCCAACACCAACATAGTGAACAAGTGGGCCATCTGACGCACCTGTTGCCCGTCGCTCTCATCGATTCTCCTCCTCCTCCTCAACAACTACTCCCTCAATGGAGACAAACGAAGAGAGTCCCCAGAAACCACCCTCTCCACATCACCTAATGCCACCGTCACCGCTTCTAGCATCACCCTCAGCATCCTATCCCCCTCAATCTGATCACCATCGTAGTTCGGCCACAACAACTGCTGCACATCAATGGGAGTCATCATTATCTCCACAAAGCCAAAATGGAAGGTGTGGGTAGTGTCCCAAAACCTCTACCCTAGAGCACATAGAACGACCGTAGAATGGGGCGTATCATCCAGAGCAGACGCCAGTCTCCCAAAGTTGGCTGATGAAACCATCCAATTCACCACAGATGGAAGGTGCTCCCAAACATCCTTAAGCCTCGTTATCCCTCGGGCACGTATAGTCGACATGGAGACGTCAGACTGTCTAAGAAACAAAGAAAACCATTGTCAAATTTAAGAAATTAAGAAATCTTATCAAGAAAAAAAGGAAAACAATACCAAAGGTCATTCAATACTTACATAGACACCATGGTTCACCACCTTAGAAGAACAATAATGCGAGGGCTCACATAGAGGAATCCGATCATCCAACCACTCGCTCAAATGAGTTAAATGAGTTCTCGCTACCCAGTGCAAGGGGCACCCTAGCCCTCCACTCCAACCCTACCCAATCATCGGCATTAAGCCATGCCATGTTAGTAGCGTTGCTTGAGAACTCAGTCATCTCTTGACTTTGGAACAGCGAAATGATTTGCATAAGGTAATTGCAGAAGAAGGCAAGTCAAAAAGTTATGAAAAATGAGGAGAATGTGACACCCCGCCTAATTAAATACCGGGCGATCGCTCCTTTATTAAATTAAAATCATGGTGAACAGTTGGTTCATTCTTAGCATCACTGTCGAAAATACTTTTTCCACTTTAAATACCCTAAATAATTAAGCTAAGTGTCAAAACTATTTTAGACATTACTTTCCAAATTTTATTTATAAAAACCAACATTTAAAACTTTACAAGATTCGTAATTTAAAGAATCACACAACAATTAACCTGGAACATATAATCCAAATAATCTAAACATTCAACAACTAGATTCCAACATTTAAACTTAAAGGAAAAACATCCCGCCAACAATAAATCCCAAAGTGAAAATACTGGGAATAAATGGATCACAATGTCAAATAAAACAACTGAATAATGGAAATAAACAATCACAATATCCCATAGACAACTGAATAATGGAAGAGGGCGACACATGCCCAACTAAATAAATGGAACTAGGAGTGGAATCAAAGGATTAAGTCATCTAAGTAAGAGGCCTGCAGCTCCCACCTAAGCTGCGGCGCGTTCCTTTCAAAGGATCCTATGCAAGACTACCCTGTGGCTGGGCACCTGTAATATATACATATATATACAAGAGAGAAAAGAAAATGGAAATGGGTCAGAGCCCGATGGTGAAAATGATTTAAAATTTGTTTAGCAAGTATTTAAAATGTTTACAGGCCAATGCAACAACATATTAGCGCGGCACTCCCTAGAGAGATTATCACCTCTATTTTAATGTGCACGCCTATCGTGCTAACCTTCCCAACTATTTAACTTATCTTAGGTTACTAGTAAGATTTAAAACTGAACAATTTAATTGTTTGAGAGGAAAATTTCATTTGATCACAAAGTTCTCATTTAAACCTTATTTGCTAATAAAGTTTCCCAGTGTCCTATTATACTTTTCAAAACAAGGATTTCCAAATTAAGTCATTATTCATTTCTTACTTGCCATAAACACAATAGGAAGTTCCAAATTTCATAAATTCATATATATATATATATATATATATATATATATATATATATATATATATATATATATATATATATATATATATATATTCTAACAGCACCCCACATAAAAATTATAGTGCGGGCATACTCTGCTATCCAATCCCCGTATCACTCGTACTAAGGGAAATACAAGTTCGGAATCACTCTCGAATTGTATTAATACATACACAAACAATATTGAGGCGAAGCATAGTTTCCAAGTCCAAGAGGTCAACACATACCCTCGCGTATCTTAGGACTGTGACTATCGATATGATAGCCTGTACCTAGGGTTCCTATCTTCTTGGGTACAAGTCAATATCCCCCGTAAAGGTCCCATCGAGATAAACTTTTCCCAGCGCGATAACCTCAGGGATAACAAGTAGCGTGGGCATGATTTTCACACGTATATAGTATATGTATAAACACAGTCATGAAAATATACTACTCTTTCTATATCAAATTTAGGCTCATCTCATAACCCATAATTATAACATTTATCCTTATTTCTCATTATTTAGTTATCACTTATAACGGTTCGTCTCTTACTTTTAGTTTGAGGGATTATTCCAACTTACTACGTAACACTCATGGACCCTATCCTCACAAGTGTAGAATTCAGTAGGTACTCATCTATTTTCCATCATAACTATCTTATGTGTCTCTCCCTTTAATACATAATTCTATCGTCCCTTATATGTAAACATTCCAAAAAATCAAATCTCGTCTTACATTAAAGGTCTCATAATTATTAATAAGTCCTACAGGTCTCCTTTATCTCCCAAAATATTTTAATAAGGATGTCCAAGGATTATTACTCATTTAAATTGAATTCAACTAATTTAAAAGGGGGAAATATAAGTCTGCCAGAAGGGGTCGATCGATCGATGGCAGGAGCTCGATCGATCGATGCATCGATCGATCGACACCCCTGGTTCGATCGATCGATCAAACAGGTATGACGAATTCTGCAGATTAACAGTTGCGGGTTCTATCATCCAACCTCAACCAAATTCAGTTTTTTAACACCCAAACTCCCAGAAATTCGTACTACAAATAATATAAACCCAAACTAACAATCTTCTACGTAAAGCATGTGAATTTTCATCAATAACCATGGATTAAAAGGGCAAAACTTGTATAAACCTCATGAACCCTAGAAATTTCTTTAACTTTGTTCTAATAAATATTTTTCCATAATTTCTTCTTCTAAAACATCATAAATCCGTGGTTCAACCTCTACATATGAAGGGGATTTCCAGATTTCCATTTTTTTTATCATCACTACATGCAATTTTCTATCTCCAACATGGGTTTTCTTCCATGAAACTCATCCTAATCAACCCTAGACTAACATGAGTGATGCATTAACGAAAATAAGCAAGATAAACACTTGCCTGGAAATTTCAAAGTTCTGATTTTTGGACGAATTGGGTGTGGTTGCATTACCCGTCGCGCGATCTACGCGTTGATGGTGGTGGCGGTGCAACCGGATGAATTTTCGGCCTAGAACACCTTGGCAAACTCTCTCCTTCCCTCTCTTATGGCCGTAACTTGTCTTTGGTTGTGTTAACCCTAGAAGGAAATCTTAGACATCTGATATAACCCTTGAAAATTCGTGGGTTTAATTGCCCAATATTACAAAATATCCAAAATGCCCTCCCAGGGCGCTAAATAAGCCTAAAAACCCCCCGAGACCCAAACTAAATCCCTGGGTACACTTTTCTGACTATCTCGACCCTTCCAGACACTTTGGCGCACTCAAAACGACCATACGAGCAAGTTATAATTTATTCACTTTTATTAATCAATATTTAGTCCCGACGCAACACGGGCGCGTCCCGACTCAAATTTCCAAAATTGCCATTTTATTCACTCTTGACATTTAATAGAACCAATATTATATATTACTCTACTCATTAGTAATATTCAATAAGTTTCCCATAATTACTAACTCACATCACGTTAATAATTATAAAGTAATTAATTTCCGGGTTTATTATAAATTAATAACTCACATTAAATTTAATAAATCCCCAAATTAATAAAGCATAAAAATACGGGGTATTACAGAGAACCTGTCTCTTTTTTATAGGAGGCTTAAGGGTATGCCGATCGGCATCACCCTTCCACCACCAATCGGCACTGTCCCTCCACCTTCTCTAGGCACCCCAAAATACCATGCCACTTCCGTTTGGCACCCTTCCATCTATGCCGGTTGACATCCCCTTTAAAATTTCGTACAAAAAATCCTAAAAAAATTCCTAAAATCACCGGATTAATTTTAGAATCTTTTCACCAAGAAAAACGTGTTTTTACATCCCCTGCAGAATTCCAGAAAAAAATTCTCCCCAAAGCAATGTCTCCAAAAGACTCTCCAAAATTCCAAAATTTCCCCAATTAAAAATCCTCGGATTATTCCCTTTTCCCCAAGGGAACCTAAAAACAAATGCCTACCCAAATTTCCAGAGAAATATCATACATCCCCAGTGGACTCCCCAAATTTCCCAAAGGAAAAATAAGTCCTCAGGATTGGCTTCGACCCTCAGAATTGGTCGCTTCTACTTAAGCCCACAGAAGTGGCTTTGACCCGCAAAATTGGTCACCCCTATCTTAAGCCCTCAGAATTGGCTTCGACCCTCAGAACTAGTCGCTTCTACTTAAGCCCAAAGAATTGTATTTGACCCATAAAATTTATCACCCCTATTTTAAGCCCGTAGAATTGGCAACGACCCACATAATTGGTCACCCCTAACTTAAGCCCACATAATTGGCTTTTACCCTCAGAACTAACCCTGACTCGCAGAATTGGTCGCCTCCCTACTCCTCACCTCCTTTAGGTCCTCATAATTAGTCGCCCCAACATCACCTTATGTCCTCAACATCGACCTTGACCCTCCGAATCGATCATCCTCATCCACAAGGTCCATAGAACCAACCTCTATCACGTGGTGTCTATTCGATGGTTATCATTTGTTCTAAGCTCACCTATCGATGGGATCTATAGAAACTGCATTATAGGACCTCTAAGACTCCCCTTAGGTCCCTAGCACCTCCCCATCTCACTACAAACCACAGGTCGCACTCCGAGTACCGATCTAGAGGCCATCGGGCGCATTTGGGCCCCGTTTGACTCCACTTAACTCTATCGTCAGAGCAAGAGCTCTTTGAGTCTTTAAAGGACTCTGAATATCTTTTCCAACAGTCTATCCTGTGCATGAATCGACATAATGGTTCGGACGAACGGACCATTTTACTACCGAAAATCGATTCGGAGGCCATCGGGCACTCCCGGGCCCCGAATTGACCCCAATCAACTTCACGGTCAGAGCTAAGTATCTTTGAATATTTGAAGGGTACTAAAACCCCTTTCCAACGGCATAAACCATGTGAAAAAAATCATAACCATTCGGAGGAATGATCAGTTTTCCCCTAAAAATTGATCTGAAGGCCACCGGGTGCTCTCGGGCTGTGTTTAACCAAAGTAAACTCTTCAGATCAAATGACACTGAATGAATCTTCGAAGGGAACTAAATACCCTTTCCAATGGTATGCCCCATGCAGGATTCTGACCTACGATATGGACGAACGATCCGTTTTATTCCAAGAGGTCCCAGGGCACTTCCGAGCCCCAGTTGACCAATGTTAGCCTTTCAAACCGAGAAAAACTCTCCAGAATGTCAAATTACATCCCTTAACCTTTCCAACGGTCCACCCCATACACAATTATGACTTACTAAGAGAAAGGACGATCCGTTTCTGTCCGACGATCTCCCGTCCAAAAGACCGACGTGCGCTCCTGAGCCACATTTGACCCAAAGTCAGCTCCTGGACCCGGGAGAGGTCCAAAGGACTATTGAAGGTGTATGAAGTAAATTTATAATGGTATGAACCGTGCATGATTCAGATTAACTGTTTGTGTTCTACGACCATTTTTCCAGGAAAATTTTCATGGGACTGCCAATTGGCAGGACCAGATCCCTGCGTATTGGCACAGTGTCTAGGATCACATGTTGATCGGCACCCCCTGGGGTAGGCCGATCGGCACCCCATGGACCTATAAATAGAGGCCATGACCTCACTCCAAAGGATACAAAACAAATCCTTCAGCATTAGTGATCTTAGCAACATTCCCTCGAAATCAGCAAAGTTCCTCATGTGAAGTTCCATTCAAGCTTACATTCCCATCCTTTTCATACCCAATTTGACAAAATATACTTCCCTTTCATCAACATTCATTAACACTCAAGGGAGTTCATCAAAGATCAAAGATCAACCTCCCAAAGAAGGTCCAATTCATTCATCCTCTCTTTAAATTCCTTATTTTTGCATAATATACATTAGATTCATAATCTAGTTCTTACTTTAGTTCATACACATTATTATCTACACTTTTATTAGTATATTTCAAATACTTTATTTTCTACAAAAATCCCAAAAACAAATAGAAGAGGGTTACACCCGTAAATTCCGAATGAAATTATCCATTACACTTTTTCCAAAACCTAAAAAACATATTTTTCTCCACATACACATGTAATAAAATTCCATTCGAATCTATGGGATAAACCCCACCCCTATGCTATATTCGAACTACGAGGACTTTGATGCCTTTATAGGCTGCATAGGCATCTCGGATTAAAATCCGAGACTCGAGTCCAATTTTCTAATTTTCTCAATTTCTCAAATTCCCCAATTCTCTAAAACTTCCCATTTTCATATATATATATATATATATATATATATATATATATATATATATATATATATATATATATATATATAGCTTGTTTGCGTTTCATCCAACACATGTTATCGTTTCCTAATAAAGATCAATATCGTGATAAACGCACCAATCATACTTTCTACATATGTTATTTTGGGAACATTCCTATGGATGACCTCACTCTACCTTGTCCATGGTATGAGTTAAATCGTTCCGATATCCATTGTATTAACATGCACACACACTTCACGGGGATATAAAAGAATATAATAACACTTGCCCATGAGAGACCGAAAGGGCAAGATGGGTGCCTAACACCTTCCCATTCCGTAACTTAGCCCCCGAACCTTCAAACTTGTGGTTTCGTATGCATCAGTTTGTCCTTAATGCCTCTCTCTCGAAGTGGAAACATGTTCTTTTGTCTGTTTTGTGCAAAATAGGCTGGCGAATCCATCTCTTCACATTTACCCCCACACCGACGACGACCGAAGCACATTTCAAAGATGGGTGCGAGATCGTGGCGCAACCTTCCCAAAGGGATATCTCTCTCCCCCCGACGCCTCCCAGGATAGACATAGGTACCTCACTAATTTGTTTTGGACTTTAATGTAACTATTGTTAACGAAAAGTCATGGCCTTTTCAAAAATCAAAAAGATTTTTTTATGTTTATAGGACCCGTGTAGTCTTCGACCAAATTTTGAACATCAGATGCATTAGTCACTCTCATAAGATGAATTCATCTTTGGCAGTGGACTTTTTTAATGAGCCTTATTTCCAAAATTCAATGACCACTCTTGCACGGGGCCACCTCAACTCTACATGAGACTTATAGTAATACTCAACTATTTTAAAGTCCATATAATCACTCAAAAGATACCATCACACATGTCTATTGATACGAAGCCACACTCATGCAACTATGCACTGGAAACCAACTTAGGAATAATTTTTCCAAGTTTCCTCAACAACCGACCTTAAGTGGAACATTAATTCAATGAGATTTGAAATTTACAAACTCTAAAATCTTTTGATCATTTCCATATAATAGTCAATGCATATCTAACTTCGTAATAATATAGGCAAGATACCTATGATGATACATTACCTGGATGTAAGTCTCTCTTAACTATTATCATTATTCTTACACAATGATGGATTTTACTACATCAAAATGCACATTTAGTAACAGACTATTTTTTTTATTACTAACAGTATTATAACATTACTGTTTCTCACAATACATTACCGTTAGTAATCTTAGATAAGTGTTAGTAATATTGTTTAATATTTTGAAAGTAATTTTTTCTTTAAAAAATAGTTAATTTTACCCTAACCCAAAGAAATGCCCCGACTATACACACGAACTCTCCGAATCAGCTACATACAAAATGCAGCCTCTTCTCCAAATGGACTACACCCAAAACAAAACCTCTTATCCAAATTGACTACACCCAAAAGGCAACCACCCATCTCTATAAATCACAACCTAGGTTTGGAAGTCCCTCGGTTTGTAAGAACTGTCACATAGGGTTTGGAAGAATCGTGACCTAATTTTGGATACCTCTTCAAATCGTGACCTAGGGTTCGTATTGCACATCGATTTAGGTATAAAAATATCTTTTATTTGTTACAAAAAGCATATTTTCATTTTACTCCTTTACTCTATTTTCTCTCATTTTTCTGTATGATTTTATTTTGGGTCTTTGTCGATTATTTAGTGTTTGATATTTTAAGAGTTTTATGTACTTACGTTAGAGAAAAGTTAAGAATTAAGAATTGAATGAGTTTCTCTTGATCTGGTATGCTCTCTATCATAAAATAAATTCTTAATTCTATATTATACAACATCAACTTCTTTTTAGTGTAATGTATTATTACTAATTATATATTATCATTGTTGTTTAATTTTATGATTTTAACCAACTAAATTTCGGCCTACTTTTTTTCCAATAGGTATGCATTGTTGTTGCAGTTAGTAGATTATTAAACACCACTCTTATTCTTACAAATTTTTTGTACAATTGTGTTTGTAGAGATATAAGGTGATATTTTTATTTCCTATTTTAATTTAGTCTTATTAAATTATCCTATGTCATTTTATGCTTAATTATTCTCCCGTAGTAATTGAACTCAATTGATTGAATGTTCTTTTGTATTTCATGGGTTAGAGATATGGTGTGATAAAAGAAAATGCATGTTCTAGGTGTGATATTATTTATGTGTGTGTTAATAATTCTATTTTTGTATATTGCCATAGAACTTTTGTGTAAACCATGATTTTTTTTAGTAGTGCAGAATGTTACAAACATTGAACAAAGAATGGATGAATAAAAAGAATAGAGTAAGTGAGGTGTACACAAATGGAGTTATATATTTTCTTTATTTTAAAATTGAAAATAATGGCCATAAGTTCTTTACCTTTCCTTATCCATGTGTCAAGTGTCGAAATAAGAAGTGTTCCAGTGCGGTAGGTATCAAGGGTCATTTAATTATGCATGGTGTAGACTAGACACATACTATATGGGTTTTTTATGGTGAAATAATATCCTCGAATATAAGATGTAATGTAGTAGAATGTATTGAATGTGAAGGACATTATAAAGATGATAACACTGAGAATGAAAGGCTTCAAAACTTAGTTGACTGTTGTTATGGAGTGCATGAACAACATTGTGTAAATACCGACTTGGATGGATTCTCTAAAAAATCATGTATCACTATTGATAAGTATAATCAGTATAATAGATTAGTGACCGGGAAATTGTACCCTTAATGTGAGGGTCCTGAGACTACTCTCTCTGTAATCGTGGATTTTCATAATTTTATAAAGAAGTTCAGTTGGTCAAGAAATAGTGTGATCGCTCTCTTTTTAGTCTTAAAGAGGTGGCCTTCAAAATAAAACACATTACTAGAAAAGTATTTGAACATGAAGAGAATGATGAAAGACCTAGGTATGAAAGTGAATTACATTCATGCTTGCGTTAAAAATATTTTATATTGGAAAGATAATTAAGATTTGGAGGAATTCCCTCAGTGTGGAGAACCAAGATATATAGTGAAATTGAAATGGAAAAGGTTATACCAAAAATTGATGAAAGTGTTGAGACATTTCCTTTTAATTCCAAAGCTAGTGAGATTGTATACTATACATTGGATAGCACGTAAATTGATATGGAAACTTCGGGCAAAAAGTTCATGGGATTATCAGTGACATCCTTATAATTCATCCCCATGGAGAATGCTAAAAACTAAATAGCCCGATTTCACCAAATAAGGGCACAATGTTTGGCTTGCAATAGCAACAGATGGGTTCAATACTCATGATATTCAGTCTAGTGGTTATAGTTGTTGGCCTGTCATGACTATTCCTTATAATATGGGACCTTTTTTGTGATTAAAGCGTGAGTTACAAGTTTATCTCTGTTGATTCTTGGGCCAAAGGCACATAGTCAAGACCTTGATGTTATTCTTCAACCATTACTAGATGTGTTTGTAAGATCAAGTTTTATAATTGATCATTATATTTTAGTTTGTCAATTTTCATTACACCCCACTTTACCCTCATGTTATTCTCAATACTTCAAGTGGAGACAACTTAGTGACTAAATGTGATAATCGAAGATCAAAGAATGGAGATTATCACTATAATTATTGGAGAAGGTATATGAGGCTAATTTTGTGTAAACATTTTATTCACGGGTATTTTAAAATTTTTTGTTTTTATAAAAATGTTTGAGGGGTGTTTTTATAAGTCTTTCAAAGAAAAATATTTTTAATTTTTAGGTAGTTCAAATGACTTTATTGTCTTCACTCGAACAAGATTGCGTTGTTCATTCAAACGAACATCAAATGAACTTTTTATGTTGGAAAACCAAATTTCGTTTAATGCTCATTAGTTGTTGGTTCAAACGAAATGGGTCATTCATTCAAATGAGTTTGTTTTCATTCGAATGAGTTATACGGTTTCATTTAAACAAACGCCTATTTTTGTTCGAACGAGTTTCCACATAAATATTCTGCCTTAAAAATGCATGTTTTTATATAAAGGTGTCATGGCATCGATTTTTATTAGAACTTTTGGCAAAAAAAATAGTTTCCTATATAATTCCAAAAGGTCTCCAAACCCTAGTTTTACCCAAATACTTTAGTTTTCCAAATCCAAAACCCTTGGATGTTTGGTGAATCACTTTATCAAAACTTGATGACACATACAATGTTCATATATTTGTGGAGTTGACTCTTAATTATTGAAGATAAGAAAAGAGTTTCAAGAGGATGATTGGTGGATGCTTAGGCGAGTGGATCTTGTTATGGGGCGTTATTGTATCTGCATTGATTTCGTCAATAGTAAGGAAGGAAGACATAACCCCAATACTTAGTAAAGTCTAAGTCTGTAAATATGTGTATGTCATTCATAATTCCTAGTTGTAATAGTGCAGAAAAATGATTTTCCCAAAAGGGTTTTTCTTCATATCTCGTGTTGTGATTTGTTTGTTTTGATTCGATTTACATCCTATATCTTACATGTTTATATTCACCTAATTAATTAAGATAAAATTGTATTGCATAAGAATTTGGGTTGTTTGTGATCTAATCTACGAACTCTGCATTTGACCATATAATTGGACCACACTATAATGTACTTTCAAATTGGTATGAAAGGTTGATTTTACAAGTTATATAGATGAATTTTGCTGGTTATATGGATAATTAGTACAATAGGCTATCTTTATTTTATGGCACAAATTATGCCTATTGGAAATCTCAAATGAGATCATCTCTAAAATCGATCGACGAACGTGTTTAGCTTGTTGTTGAAATGGGGCGGACTCCTCCGATTCTGAATAATGAAAATATCGTTAGTCTTAAGTAAGACACAATTTGGATATAAGATGATTTTAGATTAAGTAATTTTAACTCTTATGGTTTAAATGTTATTTTTAGTGTTGTCACGCTAGACGAATTTTATCGTATCATGATATGTAACACATTTAAAGAATCTAGGAATATCCTCCAAATCACATGCGAGGGTGACAAGGTCGTCAAAGCTTCCAAGCTTCAAAACCCCACCATGCAACTATAATCATCCTTAAAAATGAAAATTTTAATGAATTTTATGCACATTTATCTGATATTGTGAATTCTAGTTTTATATTGGGTGAGCAAATTTTGAAAACAAGAGTTGTTAAAAAAATTGAGGTCTCTATTATCTCATTTTAGTGAAAAAGTCACTATCATTAACTTTTTGGGACACAATTAGGATAAAATAGCTCATAGGTGATCTTCAATTTTACGAATTAAACATGTTTCCCAAAACCAAAAGACAAAGGGAAAATGAATAGATTTAAAAGCTAAATCAAAGAAAAAGGAGGTTTCTAACTCCGATCCTAATTTTGATCAAGGTGATCTTGCCCTGTTTGCTTAGAAATTCAAAAATATTTCAAATTCAAAAATCAAAATTCATCCAAAATTTAAAATAAAAACTTTGAGAAAAATAATAATTTCTAAGCGGGTAATAATTTTTGTGAGAATGATCAAAATAAAGCTAGAGGTAAGTATCTTAAGAAAGATGAATCAGAGAAATGTTAATGAGTGTGAGGGGAAAGGTCACAAATCCCATGAATGCCCCACTAGGCTTAAGAGACGGGGCAAAGGCAAAGAGGCCCGTAATGTCACTTTAAGCGATAGTGATATTGAGTCAGTGTGTAATGACACAAATTTTCAATTGAGTCCTTTGTATTTTTGACTCAATTCCGGACAAAAATGTTCTAGTCATAGGATAGAGTATATTGATCATCCTTCAAGCCTATGACGTGTTTGTTGAAGACGTAGCGGCCAAGAGTATAAAGCTTCATCAAGTTACCGAGTTTAATGTGCATCGTTTCTACGTCATCAATATAGTTCCATTGCTCCTAAGGTATGAATGCATTTTAATATATATATATATATATATATATATATATATATATATATATATATATAGGAGCTTGGAACATTTTATAATGGGTGTAGGTTTATTTAAAACTGTTGTTTAATTTCAGAAAGATTTTAATAAAACTTTAAAATAAGTTTATAATGTTTCGGGGCTAAAAAAAGAATATTTCAAACTTTTTGGAAGTTCGTTTGAAGTGTCGTTCGAACGAGTTTGTCATTCGAACGAGTTTGTCATTCGAACGAGTTTGCCAACAAGTTCCCATATTGTCCACTGGAACTTCGTTCAAAAAATGTCGTTCAAACGAGATTTCCAACGAGATTTCTAACGAGTTCACACTGGAACTTCGTTAGAAGTCTCGTTCGAACGAGATTTTGTTCGAACAAAAATGTCGTTCGAACGAGTTTTGGTGAGAACAGTTAAATGACAGTTTTAAGCACTTTTGACCCACTTTCCCAATTATTTTTTTCCCACTATCTTTTGACAGAATTTATTAAGTGCGAAAATGAACTTTTCTAACGTAACTTTTCATTTGAGTCTAACTTCCAGAGGGAGTTTTTGAGAGCAAATTCTTCCAAGAAAAGTTCATGGTTTTGAGTGTTCATCTTTCAAAGAAAAAATCATTTGACACTCTTGGTTACACCCAATTGTTTATTTAATCCAAGTTCCATATATATATATATACATTGCTTGGAGTTTTGGCACCGGTTTTTCATCTCTACCGTTTGAAGAGACATTTGGGTTTGCTTCTAAATCCCACAAAGAAGAAGATGTTTGCGTTGATTTACCCACTAGGAGAAAGGCTCCTTGTTCGGACGACAGTGACCATATAAAGTCCGATCGGTAGATTCCGAGACCGCGGTGGAGCTCCGTGGTTATTCACTAGGTGGAGGTGTCTACAAGAAGGAGCTTCGGGGCTTGAGAGGGATCGAGTCGAGTGTTGTAAGTCTCCTGCCTTATATTTATAAATTCCGTACTTAGTGGATTTGAGTCTAGGGCCGTCCGAGATTTTTTTTCCGTTGTGGGTTTTTCCTCGTACATCGCGGCGTAGTGATTTATTGTTTATTTTATCTTACTATACTCACCTAGAACACGTGCTTAGGTAATTCAAGATAAAATTTGGTTTTAATCACTACATGTTTAATTTGGTGCTAAATTAAATATTGGGTAATGTGTAATTAATTCAAGTCATTAATTTAATTTGTTAAAATTTGTTTTGACCTAATTTGCTAATATTGAGAAATATGACTTAGGCAAATTTTCTAGGACTTGGGTTAATTAATTAGTTTAAGTGAAATTGAAATAAGTGCGCGTGTTTATATTTTATTTCACTTGGTGTAATTTTAATTTATATAGAAATTAAAATATGTTTTAATTTGAACCATCATCCTACGCTTCCGCATCACAAAAAGGAAATTACTCTCTTTGAAGTAAAAGATTTTTTATTTAAAAATAAGGGAGTTTCAAAGTGGATTCCGTGGAAGAATTATTGGATGGACATAACTTCATAACATTCATGGCTAGTCATGTTATCATTTCAAGTACGTCTCACACCGATGATGACATTTCTACACTTGACAACCACAATAATGAGTCGAATAATTTCGAAAAGTTTGAGGGTGATGATTTGAGTGAGGGAGAATGTGGTCTTCAATATGCATACTCTAAAATTTACATCGAGTCATTAAAAAGAAAAAAAAGCAAAATAAAAATTTGACTCTTAGGGTGTTGTCTTTAGAGAAGGAGTTGAAAGTTTTGAGAGAGAATAAGACCTCGGTGATAATCACTTAAAGTGGGAAAATTATTTTGGTATGAAAGGAGAAGAACAACTTGACAAACAAAGTGGATAGTCTTATGATATATCTTCAAACATTGTTGGAGATCCGTTAGAAACTTGAAGCCTATGCTTCCCAACTCGAGAAAGATCTAGAGTGTGCCTGGGAGGTCAAAGTCACTATAGAGGAAATATCTGAGAAGGTTGGAAAGATGTTCTTAGATTCCTCTTTAGGTTTTAAAGAGTGACAAGGGATAGGTTACAAGGTGAATCCACTTCTAATTTATCACCTTACCAGTTCCTAAGTTTATGATGGATACTTATGGGCCTCAACCTAACCAATCTAGGAGAACTTGTTCTAAGCATTTTAACCAAGTTAGACCCAAAAAATCTATGTTTGTATTTATCATAAATTAAGAGGTCACCTAAAATAATTTTTTTATAAGTAAGAAATATTCTCTCACACACATGATCCCACACACCTTAATAGTGACCTCGTTAGTCAGAGAGAAAGTTGAATTTTTAGTCACTGCTTCTAAGATTTTAATGGAAGAATTTCAAAGTATGTGTATGCCTTTTGAGAAAACTGTTGTTGAGTCTTACTTATAATAGTTATGTGGTATGTTATGTTATATTTATATTATGTAAGGTAATTATGTAATAATTAAAACTTATTAACATAATTAGAAAGTGATGCAGAGAATGAGGGCATTCATTCCTTCATTCCCTCTTTTGTTGATTTCTCTCTTCTCTCTCTCTCTCTCTCTTCTTCTTCTTCTTCTTCTTCTTCTTCTTCTCTTCTCATCATCTTCCTTATTATTTAAATTCTTAATCTCACAAATCTAACATGGTATCAGAGCATGGTGTGTAGATATATAAGGGCAAGTTAGTTTGTGTGTAAGATTTAGAGAGATTCAAATATGGGAGTTGTTTGCAAGGGTATAGGGTTAACCACATCCATAACTTTTGGCATGTTTTTCCATTATCTGTTCAAATTATGGTGTTCCAATAAGTTTTTCGATCTTTATTCTTTACAATTGAGGTATTTGCATTGCTCCGCATTTTTTTTTGTAGTTTGTGAATCAGATATGAATTGCTTCACTATTTTTTAGGGTTTGTATGTAGTTTTAGACTCTACTATATAAGTTGTAGTTTGTGATAGAGATGTAATTATCTACACATTTGTTTAGTTTTTGGGGAATGTATAACCAAAAAATCTCTTTAATAACATGTCTGGTTTAGAGGTGAGCTCCGAAGGTGCTAGGTCATCATCAAGTCTTACTCCAATAAAGGGTAGTAATAACGATCATCATCTAGGTCTGTGTATCACCATTGTTAGACGAAATGAGACAAATTATAGGCAATGGGTCAATCACTGCATATGCATATCATATGCAGAAGAATGATTGACTCTATTGATGGAACTATCATGTAACCAGATAAGAATGATCCTAAGTTCAAAGAATGGAATGATAAAAATATATTAGTTATGACGTGGTTATTACAGTCAATGTAGCCACAAATTAGTAAAGGGTTATTGTCTGTGAAAATGGCAAAATATTTATGGGATGCTGTTCAAAAGACCTCTTCATTCGATTGTAATTTTGTTAGGTTGTATGATCTTCAGTACGAGATTGCAAAATTTAAGCAAGATGTTCAATAAGAGATTGAAAAATTCAAGTAAGATGATCTTTCTCTTACTATTTTTTACCATACTCTTCATAGAAAGTGGAAAGAGGCTGACCACTGTCAATATTGCATAGTAGTTTGTGCAACTGATGTTAAAGCATTTAAGGCTATTGTATAACAAAATCGCATCTATAAGTTCTTTGGTGGTATGCACCCATAGTATGAGCATGCTAGGGTTCAAGTGTTGGGGATATATCCTTCACATGCCTCTATTAGGGAAGTTTTTTCCTATATTCAAACTGAGGAAATCATGAAGAAAGTAATGAATCCAAAGTCTGAGTCATAAGTGCCTTTATCTGAGAGATCTTCTTTCACCACCCAATAATGGAATAGACCCATCCCCTAAAGAGCGGGGAAGCAAGATGACAAGAGTAGGTTGAAGTGTGACCATTGTGGGCATACTCTTCATACTCGAGAAACATGATGGAATATCCATGGACGACCTCTTGTAGCTCAATCAAATACTAGTCCTTGGTCGGTTATATTTCATGGTCCATTTGTGGCGCATACAACAGTTAATGAGCCTCTATCACCTACTAGTCATTTACCAAGAAAGTTGTTTCATATCTTCGACAAATATTAGCTCAACTTGATTCTCATCATAATTCTTCCTCCAATTTTGCTCATATAGGTACTTCTCATTCAAGAAATCTTATTTTCTCGTCATTCTATGTGCTTCCTTCGATTACTGATTTAGGGTCTACTGATCATATGACTGGTATGGCATTCAGTTTCTCCTCCTACAATGTGTGTTATGGTAGGGATACGATTAGAGTGGCAGATGAATCCTTCTCCATTACGGGGAAGGGAATAATTTTTATCTCTTCAAATATTACCCTATCATATGTTTTCATTATCTAAAGCTTACCAATAATCTTCTTCTCTATAAGTCACAGTACCAAAAGCTTGAATTATAGTGTAACATTTTCCCCATCTTATTATCTCTTTCACGACTTGAACATAGAAAAGACGATTGAGAGTAAATATAAAGACAATGGCTTGTATTTTCTGGACATGAGACTATGTTCTTATATTGTAAATAAGACTAGTGTTAGGGATAGTAGCACCAATGAAGATATGTTAATGCGATGGCGTAATAGATTAGGACATTTACCTATTCCTATTTTAAAATATATACTCCCTAAATTTTTATCTGTTTCACCTTTTGAGCTAAATTGTGAAGCATGTGTTCTTGTAATGTAATGTCATGTTACCCACCCTATTAGTATTAATGAAACTACAACTCCATTATAGGTTGTTCATTCCGATGTGTGGGATCCTCAACCAACTATTTCATTACTTGGTTTTAGATACTGTGTTTTATTTGTTGATGACTTTAGTCATTATACTTGGCATTATCTTATGAAACTAAAAGTGAAGTTCATTCCATTTTTCAAACATTTCATAAGATGGTTTGTATTCAGGTTGATTATCCCCTAAAGATCATTTGATCCGATAATGGAGGGAAATTTATGTATGGTGGCCTTATGTCCTTTTTTGTTGATAATGGGATTGTCCATCAAACATTATATGTTCATATCCCATAACAATATGGTGTAGATAAAGAAAACATCATCATATTACAGATGTGTGTCGTTACATTCTCATAGGTATGGGGGTACCTAAATCATATTGGGTTGATGCAACGTTAACTGAGATGTATTTAATAAATTGTATGCCCTCTTGGATTCTTGGCTATCAATCACCGGTTTTTATTTTACACCCTTAATCCCCTTTGTTCACTACTCCTCCAAAAGAGTTTGATTGTGTTTGTTATGTTCACATACATCATCATAAGGATAAAATGGATCCAAAGGCAGTCCGATGTGTATTTTTGGGGTATTCTATCACTCAAAAGGAGTATCAAAATTATAATCCTACTACCCATCGTCTGTTTGTCGCCATGGACATCACATTATTTGATTTGGGTCCTTTTTTCCTTTACTACTCAGGATTCTCTACAGGGGAGATTATAAGTATAAAGAACCGATGTCCCATTCCATTACCCGAACCTACACGGGGGGGGGGGGGGGGGGGGGTGCTATGCCTACCTAGGGGGATTATTTTCCAACTCAGCCTACTTAAAGGGAGCCTATGCCTATTACTACTGACATTAATAATTTGCAACAGGAAAAGAATATACTTTAATATACTAGGAGAGAAAACTAAGTCGTTGTCTCACCCCGGGACTAAGAAGTCTACCTCCATCCAGGTTATGCCCCACTTGATATTGATTTCCCTATTTCTCCTCGTAAGGGTGTTCATGATTGTCCAAAACATTCTATATCTTATCTTATATCCTATGATACCTTATCTCCTACATATAGTGCCTTCACTTTTTTTTTTGTATTATCTATTTCTATTCCTTCTAATGTTTCAAATGCCCTTATTCGGAACCAATGGAAGGAAGCCATGTTTAAGGAAATGAAGGCCCTTGAGAATAATAATATTTGGGCTATTGTTCCATTGCCCAAAGAAAATAAAATAGTAAACTTCAAATGGTATACACAGTTATGTTTCAAGATGATGGGAAAATTTAGAGATATAAAGCACAGTTAGTTGTAAAGGGATTTACTCAAATATATGGGACTAATTATCAGGAGATGTTTGCTTCGATTGCCAAGCTGAACTTGATATGAGTTTTTCTCTCCTTCGCAGTTAATTTTTCTTGGCCTTTGTATCATTTGGAGGTAAAGAATGCATTTCCTCATGGGGATTTGGAGAAAGAAGTGTATATGATGATGCCTCCTGTTTTCAAGTTTGTTGATGGATAGGATTTAGTGTGCAAAGTAAATAAGGCCTTGTATGGGATTAAACAGTCTCCATATGCTTGGTTTGGGAGGTTTAATATTACAATGAAGAGAGTAGGGTACACACAGAGTCAGGCGGATCATACACTCTTCATCAAGAGGCACCAAAATTTTACCATTTCCCTTGTTGTATATGTTGATGATATTATTATCACTGGAGATGATCCGAAAGAGATATAGGAAATGAAGACATTTTTGGGAACAGAGTTTGATGTTAAAGAGTTTGAATTATTAAGATACTTCCTTGGCATCGAAGTGTGCAGATCCAAGAATGGAGTATTTATATCTCAATAGAAGTAAGTATTAGATATGTTAGCTAAAATGGGTAAACTTTGAGCTAAGCCCAATAGGTATAACCATAGGCTTAATGATACGAATAAGGGGCATTTACTGATGTGGGAAGATTTCAGTGTTTGGTTGGGAGATTACTTACATTTCTCTTATGCGTTTGGATATTGCTTATGCTATTATTGTGATAAGTCAGTTTATGCATGCTCCAAGAACACATCATCTAGAAGTTGCGTATCATGTTCCCCGGTATCTCAAGAGTTCCCATAAGAAGGGAATATTATTTAGGCTGGATGGTCACTTACGTGTTGAAGATTACACTATGCTGATTAGGCAAGGTTTGTCATTGATCGGCGATCCACTTCAAGATATTACACCTTTATTGGAGGTTATCTTATTTCATGGTGAAGCAAGAAATAGTCTATAGTCATTAGATCTAGTGTAGAAGTAGAGTTCAGATCCATGACACATAGAGTGTGTGAGTTAATGTGGCTACGAACCATGTTAGATGAGTTGGGTTACCCTATTTATGAGCCAATGAATTTGTACTGTGACAATAAAGTCGCCATTAGTATGGCCAACAATCCGGTCCAATATGATAGAACAAAGCACATTCAAGATTATTGACATTTTATCAAGGGTAGGCTTTATCTTGGATTGATTTGTACTCCGTATGTCAACATGACTGATAAAGTAGATAATGTCTTGACTAAGATTGTGAGAAAAAATCATTTACGACATATATTGGTCAAGCTGGGCTTGATATATATATTTGCACTACCTTAAGGGGGAGTGTTGTCGGGTCTTATTTGTAATAGTTATGTGTTGTGTTATGTTATATTTATGTAGGATACATAAGAAATATCGAAAACTCATTAATATAAATAGAAAGTGATGAAGATAGTGAAGGCATTCATCCATTAATTCTCACTTTTGTTGATTTCTCTCTCTCTTCTTCTTCTTCTTCTTCTTCTTCTTCTTCTTCTTCTTCTTCTTCTTCTTCTTCTTCTTCTTCTTCTTCTTCTCATCTCATCATCTTCCTTATTATGTAAATTCTTTATCTCATAAATATAACAAAAACATCCAACACAAAGACTAGTGCTAACAAAAGGGGGTGAGGAAAAGGTCACCACCACTTGGATACCTAAAAGTGACAAAAAAACTTGTTGTTCACGTTGCTCGTAAGGTTCAAGATACTTCCCAATAATATTTTGATAGTGGGTTCTCTAGGCATATTAGGATGAGTTTGCGCAGATATTTTTGGCTTTCCTAATCTAGATAATGTGTTGTATATTGAAGGGTTGAAGATAACTTAATAAGCATAATCTAACTCTGCAATGCTAACTCTGTGGTAAAGTTTATCTTATTAGAGCGTAATCTATATCCATCTACTGAACTTTTTCTATAAGGTGTGAGGACTATCAACAATTGATACGGTTGCATTCCCAAGTCCTCTTTAATGTGTAATAGTTCTAAGGTATCCACCATGGACCATTGGCACCAATTATTATGTCACATCAATTCTAGAGATCTTGCAAAATTATTTAAGAAAGACCTACTTCGTGGCTTACCATCCCATGGAAAACCAAATTCCTCAATTTGCGGTCCTTGCCAATAATAGAAACAAATCAAGCCCCCATAAGAAGTTGAATACCATTACCGCCTCCCATGTTTCAGAGTTGATACATATGGATCTTATGGGTTCCACGCATACAGAGAGTATTGGTGGTAAGAAGTATATTTTAGTGATAGTTGATGTCTTTTCGAGATACTCTATCATTGGATTTTTTTAGAGAAAAGTCCGTTGTTGTTGAATTTATAACCGTTAAGTGTCTTGTCATTCAAAATCAATATGGTGTCACTATAAATCGTATTTGTAATGACAATGGCACTGAATTTAAAATTTTCGGAGATAGTGGTTTTGTGATGAGGTTAGAAACAAACATGAGTTTTCGATCGTTCGTACTCTTTAGTAAAATGGCATAGTTAAGAGGAAGAATCCAATTATTCAAGAGATTAAAAGGTCCATGCCTCTTAGAAGGGAAGTGCCAAGACATTTTTGGGTGGAGGTAGTTAACACCGCATGCCACACGGTGGTCTATCATTGTCCACACACACTTGACACTTCATATGAGTTGTGGACCTGTAAGAAACCCAACTTATCATATTTCTGAGTTTTATGGATTCCTTGATATATCTTTAGATATAGAGAAGGCTTATGGAAATTCGACTCTAGAAGAGATGAGGGGAAACTTTTAAGATATTCATCGACTAGAAGAGACTATAGGGTGTATGACCTTAAAATTTTTAAGGTCATAGAATCGATAAACATCATGATTAGAGATTGAGCACCAAGTACATTTATTTATCACGGTCTTACATGTGAGAAAAATGTGTCCCTGGTGATGATCTCATAGTTCCCCACGCCACCACGGTGGACCCCGCTCTTGATAAAGAGGATTTTCCAACATACTTTGTGATTCCACACTAGGTGTCAAGACTCGTGCTTAATTAGAGAATGATGTTATCTAATTTTACTACACTACCATAGTAGATCCCAAAAATGTGAATAAATCACTCAAAGATGAACATTGGATAAGTGTTATGCAAGATGAGTTGCTTCAATTTTGAAAGAATGATGTTTGGAAACTTGTCCCTTGACGTAGAAGACTAATGTGATTGTTACCAAGTGGGTGTACAAAAATAAGATGGATGAGAATGGTACCATAGATAGTAATAAATTTAGGTTGGTAGCTCAAAGATACACATTAATTGAGGGTGTAGAGCTTGATGACACATTCACTTGTGCTTTTAGGCTTGAGTTCGCGCGCCATAGCATGTCATCTATGGTTTAAGATTTACTAAATGGATGTCAAGAGTTCCTTTCTTAATGACATTCTTAAGGAGGAGTTTTAATGGAACAACCAAAGGGGTTCGAAGACCCAAAGCAACCAAAACATGTCTATTATCTAAAGAAGGTTGTGTATGGTTTGAAGTAAGCATCTTGTGCTTCGTACAAAATGCTAACTTCTTATCTCATAAATCGTGGCTTCAACAGAGGGTGAGTTGATATGAAGTTATTTGTAAGGATAGAGGATAGTTCTATCTTGGTTTCCCAAAGTCTATGTGATTGACAAAGTCTTTAGATCTACATGTTACCAACATGCTCACACTTTTGAGGAGGAGATGAAGAGTGAATATAAGATGAGCATAGTTGGTGAACTTCCTTTCTTCTTAGGTCTATAAGTGCATCAACTCGAGAATGGCATATTTATATTGCAATCTAAATATGATAGTGATATAGTGAGGAAGTTTGGTTTGGACTTTGCTAAGCACTCCCGCACACCCATGAGTTCCTTGACAAAGCTTAGTAGAGACATTTTAGGTAAGGACCGTTGACGCCTATAAAATGCTGATAAAGTGAAGGTATGAAGATGAAATAAAGATAAATAATCCCATCAAACATATACGAGACAAATATTTTTAAAGTGTTTCGGTTGTAAGGGAAGCCTACATCCACTGTTATTTTATTCCCAGGGGTTTACAATAGCATAACATGGTGTGCTGAGAATGATTGAGATGTCCCTCTAGCTAAGGGAGAGCATGTATTTATAGGGGTTGTTAGGAACCCACGAGATGGGATGCCTTTATATATTCAGGCATTTACATCTGTATATAATAAATGTAACTGTTGATATTCACGGGTATAATGACTTTACGCCAATGGCTTTTAATATTTGTGATGGTTCATATTCTCTAGGTTAGCCGACTGATTGGCCTAATAACTGTTTTCGGGAGCCGACCAAGTGAGTAATTAATGTGAATATTTCCACGTAGGAGAACAGGTGTCCATTTCTCATTATTCCATATAGATGGATAATTTTTAGCGTCATTAGAAGCCCCCAATGCTCCATGCTTGATGATTTACTGAGAGGATGGAGTATTTATTTTGAAAAGTTGCTCGGGGATCGTACATAATGAATGAGATTATTGTCTTTCTAAAACATGTGTGGAGTGAAGGACTGTCTCCTTCCTTTGTTCATTATATTCGTGGGATATCTCCTGGACAATGTATGATTCAGTCTGATCGATAATTTTAGTTTGCTTTGGAGTTGAGCTCTCTTTCGAAGAAGTCTGCTCGGTAGGAAAACTTGGATTATGGATCAATTTTGGGTATCTTATTTCAATATTTAAATATTTCATAGTTCCCAGCTCTTAGCTCATAAATGATATCATAATATTCAAGCTCCATGGCCCAACACATTAACATATCTGATTTTTCTAATTTCTACACTTCTGAATGCTTTGCTAGTGTAACATACTAGCTTTTAAACCCCAGTTTTCAGTCTGATAAGTGACGATGTAGTAGAAGATTTTGAAACACCTAAATATAATTACAACTTCTTACCCCAATAGTGGAGATCCTAGTGATGTACATACTGAACGTGACTCTCGATCTTCAATAGCAAAAATAAATCTTGGATGATGATTGACCAGTGCTCCGACTATGTTATGATCTGGAGATGAATCTGATGCTTGGCTAGTGATGTCATCAATTATACTTTCTATAATGCCCTACTCGAAATTTCTTAGAAACATGAACAATAAACCCCCACGGATGGAATATGAGCTTTGAATACTTTTTCAGGCTTTAAGTATGTTAGTGGTTGGTAGCCGACCTACTGGATAGCGTTCTTATGGATAGTTTGAAAAATTGTGAATAGTCAACAGATACTCTGATTTCTTTGCCCTTGTTATTGCTCTTGCTAGGGTGGATAAGGTCGAGGAAAAATGCTCCATAAAATGACTCCTAAGAGCTTTGTTATTTCCTTGTAATTATTGTTTGTGATGTTGTATTTCCGTATTGAAGCCATGGGTGTTGGAATATTTCAGCTTAATAAATGCTTATTTAAGCTTGTGATTAGTTAATTGATCTTTTCGACTAGGTAACCCGCTTAAATGATAAATGTTGTTCTTATATATCTTGTCGACTAGGTAATCTATGCAGACTAGTTAGTCGGGTTAGTGATGACTGCAATGCCTTAAATTCTACTAATGATGTTCTTAGATAAAACTGTAAATAGTATTGTTGATTAAAGTTGTGGCATCAGTTATTAGTGGTGACCAAGTGTATGAGGAATATATGTGTGTATTCCAGTGGTTAGGAATGTATAAATGTCTTCCTGCATTTAACTCAGTCGAGTAAAACATGTTTTTAATTGTTAGAGTTGTATACGAAGTTTTACAGACTTCTTATTCTTGACTTGTCAAAGACGAAGTCATACATGAAGTAGTGATCATTAGGCACTTCTTGTTTGTGACCTGAAGTCATACATAAAGTAACGATCCATGGGAGTCTACTCGTCAGGGTGAATTGCGAGCTCTCTTCCTAAAAAGTATGCTCGATTTTCTTGAACTGTGAGCTGGCTTTCGGAGAAGTCTGCTTATCTCTCTTCTTGAGAAGCATGATCGCCTGCATCTCTTTATATATAAATTCTATACTGAAGTGGGTATCTGGGTAAATGGCCGGAGCCCCCATTTTTTGAAGAAATGAATGAATAATAGTAATATTCCCAATCAGTCGTCAGGACTTTGATGCAATATAATTCCAATTATATATATATATATATATATATATATATATATATATATATATATATATATATATATATATATATATACATATACATACATATACATACATATATGGGCAGGCTCCTGTGCACACTAAAGTTTGAACATCAATTTGTTAAAATAGAAAAAAAAATTGACATGATTTTTTTGTGTGCTATTTAAACATTTCAAGGAACCCTTATGAAAAAAACTCACCTCGAAAAACCTTTTTTTTGCTATTTTAAAAAAATTGTTCAAACTTTCGCAATTTTTAAAGTGCTTAAAAACTGTGAAAGTTTGACCGATTTTTTTAAAATAGCAAAAAATCTTTTTTTGAGTTGATTTTTTTTTGGTGATATTTAAACATTTCATGGAACCCATATAAAAAAAATCAGGTCAATTTTTTTTTTTGCTATTTTCAAAAAATTATGTGCAAACTTTAGTGTGCATATCTATCTATCTATCTATCTATCTATCTATCTATCTATCTATCTATCTATCTATCTATCTATCTATCTATGTGGGTATGTATAGGGCGATCAAATAATGAGCATGTCTGAGCATCTAGGCTAAATCGAAAATATAATGCTGACGTAGTCATTAGCTGAGATTGAATTAAAAAAGAATGGTAGTGCCCAACAGTCCGTTAAGGTTAAATTGTGATGATTCACATAATATATTGTAAGGACGTATTTTATAAGTCCGTTATCAATTTAGTATGTCGTATACCGCTACACCGTCGAAAAGCATTCAAGAACATTCAAACATCAAATACGGATCCGAATATCAAGGTTCTTCATCAAAAAGACTCCGCACAGTTTACTTTGGTAAGGTTATGTTTTAAATACCTTAACTTTCCACTTAAAGCTTTTGGGATATTTTTACAAAATATTTTCTAAGTGTTAGAGCGAACTTTTTCATCAAAATTTGAGAATGAGTATTTTTCTTAAGTCCTGAAGCATACCTCGATTTTGACGCCAGGTCATTCAAGCGAGATAGCTATCTCATTCGAGCGACATGTGGATGTCGCGTAATGTCGTTTGAACGACATATGTCCTTCGTTCACGCGAGATAGCTATTTCGTTCGAATGAGCTTGAATACCGAGGCGACGCATTTTTTTATAAATACTCATTAAATGGTTTTGTTTTCATTAAGAAGTCCCAGTGTTTTGAAAGACAGAAAACTGCGAAACTGTAGGATTATTTTAACTTCTTCTTTTAAGGCTTAATACCTTTTTTGTTTTCAATTAACAAAAATTCCATATGCTTTAGTGAATTATTTTGGTGTTCAAGAACACCGTCACACACCTCATTTATTAGTTTATGTATCAGAGCGGGTCACGCTAATTTATTGTGTGATCCTGATTTTTCAAGGATTTATTTTTTTGATACAATTTGACTTCTCACATCGTCAAATTGGTATCAGAGCAGGTTGCGCTAATTTATTGCAAAATTTGTGTGATATTGATTTTTTTAAAAAAATCAGTTTTGTGAAAAATCGCAATTTTTCCAATGGAGCACTTATGTAATCGGATGCCCCCCTTTAGTGACACGAGTCATAGCTTTGATGATATAAATCATTTGAATTTGATGTTTGCTAAAAGAATTGATTTTTTGGTAAAAAAGAAAATTCTTGTTTTAAATCCGTGATGGATCTTTTGCAAATGGTTCAAAATTAAAGAGATTTTTATCGTGAGAAATTTGTTGCCTTGGACAATGACTTTGTTGCTTTAAAATTGTCCAAAAAGGAGAGTGACGATAGAGTCCTATTTTTAGAAAAATAATTGGAGGACTTTAATAATTCTAGTGGTTGCGTTTGTGCTGTCAGGGATAAAAAATTAATCGATGGTTTTACGGCACGTGAAAAGACTCTTAGGGATAAGTTTGTTTTAATTGAGGGGGATCGTGATAAACGGTTAAGTTTAGTTGAAAATTTGAAAAAGAAATCCCTGTCTTTGGAAGAGTCTAATTCTTTGCTTGAGTAAAAAATTTTGAAGTTGAAAAATGATTTAAACGATTCAAGTAGGTTTGATAGTGATGGTAATGGCTTATCTTGTTCTCATGCTTCTAGTGCTAAAGTCAAAACCATTATTTATTTTAGAGGGTCAATTAATCCCAAGGACGTTAGAAAATATCACACTTTAGATAACATTCCACCCGTTTACACATGTTCATAATGTGGTAGGAAAGGTCACCTTAGGCAATTTTATTTTGATCTTGGAAAAAGTCCTAGGAAGTTTATGTCTAGTGTTCCCTTGGTTCCTAAATCCCGCACACGACGTTTCACATCTATTTGGGTTAGGAAATCACTTTTAGAGGCACTAAATTTTAGACAAGTTGATTTTCGTTTGCTTGCACATGATTCTTATCTTGCCATATCATATAGATGATTGTGTTCGCATGTTTGTCATACGCTAGTTTTTTGTTTCATGATATTAATGTTTGCTAGCGTTGTGACATGTACTTTTTGTATAAATTTTTGTTTTTGAAAAATACAAAAAAAATTAATTTTGATAAAATTTTAAGAAAATTCAAAAAAAGTTTTGTATTTTGTTTACACCCTTTAGGGATGAACACTTAGGATGACCTAGTCACAACATCATTTCATTTTTCATGTGGCTATTTGATAGTGTTTTAAGACAATATGTCAATTCATCCATGTGCCTTAAGATGTGTAGAGTCATTAAGATGTAATTAAATGTTACTTACGACATGTTTGACTCATGATTTCCTTTATTGCACACATGTACGGATTTGTTTGATTATTGTGCTTGTCTTATCACATGTTGGTTGGGTGTTTTCACTTCAATCCTGTCCTTAAAACGAACCAGGCGTGATAAAACTTGATAAGAAAGTTGTGTATTTGAGAGCCGTTTGCGAGTTTGTGTGTTTTATTTGAAGACGATGAAGGGCTACGAAAGGGTATCATTTATCCTTTGCGATTAAGTCGCCATTTAATTGGACCTAGAAAATTGAGAAATTTTATTATCCGGGGTCCAAAGAGGTTTAAAAGAGCTCAAGAAATTTAAAGGCAATAAAAAGAAATTCATGCCAATTATGGGCTAATTAGGTTTTTGCACCGATTCTCCAATGTTTGAGAATTTAGATCACCTTTAAAAGAAAATATACATGAGGGAGTTTGGATGGAGAATTAAAACGGGTTTGCATGTCCTTGAAAATCTTGAAAAAGCGCTAAATAATTTTGTACGTTATTGGTGTAGAAGTTACTTTGACTTTGATTTGTTGATTTGCATAAGGCGATGTCATCTAAATTCAACAATTTTTACACCTTAGGATACTTTTGATGTTCATTCATTAGGAGTACATGAATGCATCGTGCACATATGATTGATTGAGTTGATTTACCTATCGAATGTGTTCACTCCTATACATTCCATTTACATGACTTGGTTGTTTTAGTATATATCCATGGTGTGATTTTTGTATCTTATTTTTGCTTTAAAAATTAAAAAATCCAAAAATAGTTTGTGGATGTTTTTGGGATACACCTTTGCATGCGCGTAGTTTGATCCTTGTTTGCTATGCATTTTTATCATGACACTCAATGTTTTGATTATTTCTTCTTATCTGTCTATTTGGGGACATCTTAAAAAGGGGGATAAAGTATTATCATATTATGGGGGAGTTTTTGCATTATGGGAGAGATTTGATTATATTGATTGATTTATTCTTATATAATTTCAAACTCGATGCGTCACGAAGGTTTTTGCTTTATCTCATGTGTGTAGGTACAAAGACTGAAGATCATTATGTTGCACACCCTGATGAGAAAATCTTTGAGATTTGATGAAGATTTTTAAGGAACAATTTGAGGTCTTGCAAATTTATTCATGGGAGGGTTGATTTGTATAGGCAATTTGGTATTTGATAATTCGGATGTTTTTATGTATGTATCAGCATAGACATAGGGGGGGATTCGTAAGCACATATTTTATAAGTCCGTTATCAATTTAGTATGTTGTATACCGCTACACCGTCGAAAAGCATTCAAGAACATTCAAGCATCAAAGACAGATCCGAATATCAACGTTCTTCATAAAAAAGACTCCGCACAGTTTCTTTGGTAAAGTTATGTTTTAAATACCTTAACTTTCCACTTAGAGCTTTTGGGATATTTTTACAATATATTTTCAAAGTGTTGGAGCGGACTTTTTCATCAAAATTTGAGAATGAGTATTAGTTTCTAAGTCCTGAAGCGTACCTCGATTTTGACGCCCAAGTTATTCAAGCTAGATAGCTATCTCGTTCGAGCGACATGTGGATGTCGCGCGATGTCGTTTGAATGAGATCTGTCCTTCGTTCGCGCGAGATAGCTATTTCATTCGAACAATCTCAAATACCGGGGTGATACGTTTTTCTATAAATACTCATTAAATAATTTTGTTTTCATTAAGAAGTCCTAGTGTTTTGAAAGGCAAAAAATTGCAAAACTGCAGAATCCATTTGACTTCTTCTTTTAGGGTTTAATTCCTTTTTTGTTTTCAATTCAAAAAATCTTATATGCTTTGGTGAATTGTTTTGGTGTTCAAGAACACTGTCACACACCGCATTTATTCATTTACAAATTGGTATCAGAGCGGGTTACGCTAATTTATTGCATGGACCTAATTTTTCAAGGATATTTTTTTTTTATACAATTTGACTTCTCACGTTGTCAAATTGGTATCAGAGTAGGTTGCGCTAATTTATCGCGTATTCCTATTTTTCGCAAAATTTGTGTGATATTGATTTGTTTTGAAAAATCAGTTTTTTAAAAAATCGCAATTTATCTGATAGAGCACTTATGTAATCGGATGCCCCCCTTTACTGACACGAGTCATAGTTTTGATGATATAAATCATTTGAATTTGACGTTTGCTAAAAGAATTGATTTTTTGGAAAAAGAAAATTCTCGTTTTAAATCCGCGATGGATCTTTTGTAAACGGTTCAAAATCAAAGAGATTTTTATCGTGAGAAATTTGTTGCCTTGGACCATGACTTTGTTGCTTTAAAATTGTCTAAAAATGAGTGTGACGATAGAGTCCTATTTTTAGAAAAAGAATTGGAGGACTTTAAAAATTCTTGTGGTTGTGTTTGTGCCGTCGAGGATAAAAAATTAATCGATGATTTTATGGCACGTGAAAAGACTCTTAGGGATAAGTTTGTTTTAATTGAGGGGGAGCGCGATAAATTGTTAAGTTTAATTAAAAATTTGAAAAAGAAATCCCTGTCTTTGGAAGAGTCTAATTCTTTTCTTGAGTCAAAAATTTTAAAGTTGAAAAATGATTTAAACGATTCAAGTAGGTTTGATAGTGATGGTAATGACTCATCTTGTTCTCATGCTTCTAGTGCTAAAGCCAAAACCATTATTTGTTTTAGAGGGCCAGTTAATTCTTAGGACGTTAGAAAAGATCATACTTTAGGTAACATTCCACCCGTTTACATATGTTCATATTGTGGTAGGAAAGTTCACCTTAGGCGATTTTGTTTTGATCTCAAAAAAAGTCCTAGGAAGTTTATGTTTAGTGTTCTCTTGGTTCCTAAATCCCCCACACGACGTTTCACATCTATTTGGGTTAGGAAATAACTTTTAGAGGTACTAGATTTTATACAAGTTGATTCCCGTTTGCTTGCACATGATTGTTCTCTTACCATATCATATAGATGATTGTGTTCGCATGTTTGTCATAGGCTAGTTTTTTGTTTCATGATATTTATGTTTGCTAGCGTTGTGAAATGTACTTTTCGTATAAATTTTTATTTTTGAAAAATACAAAAATATTTTATTTTGATAAAATTTTGAGAAAATCCAAAAAGAATTTTGTATTTTGTTTACATCTTTTATGGATGAACACTTAGGATGACCGAGTCACAACATCATTCCATTTTTCATGTGGCTATTTGATAGTGTTTTAAGACAATATGTCAATTCATCCATGTGCTTTATAATGTGTTGAGTCATTAAGATGTAATTAAGTGTTACTTCCTACATTTTTAACACATGATTTGCTTTATTGCACATATGCACGGATTTGTTTGATTATTGTGATGGTCTTATCACATGTTGGTTGGGTGTTTTCACTTCAATCCTGTCCGTAAAATGAACCAAGTGCGATAAAAGTTGATAAAAAAAGTTATGCATGTAAGAGCCGTTTGTGAGTTTGTGTGTTTTATTTGAAACGGTGAAGGGCTACGAAAGTTATCATTTATCCTTTTCGATTAAGTCGTCGTTTAATTGGACCTAGAAAATTGAGAAATTTTATTATCTGGGGTCCAAAGAGGTTTAAAAGAGTCAGAAAAATTTAAAGGCAATAAAAAGAAATTCATGCCAATTACGGGACAATTAGGTTTTTGCACCAATTCTCCAATGTTTGAGAATTTAGATCACCTATAAAAGAAAAAATATATGAGGGAGTTTGGATGGAGAATTAAAATGGGTTTGCACGTCCTTGAAAATCTTGAAAAAGCGCTAAAACGTTTTGGACGTCATTGGTGTGGAAATCACTTTGACTTTGATTTTTTGATTTGCATAAGACGATGTCATCTAAATTCAACAATTTTTACACCTAAGGATACTTTTGATGTTCATTCGTTAGGAGTACACGAATGTAGCGTGCACATATGATTGATTGAGTTCATTTACCTATCGAATGTGTTCACTCCCATACATTCCATTTACATGACTTGGTTGTTTTAGTATAAATCCATGGTGTGATTTTTGTATCTTATTTTCGCTTTAAAAAATTGAAAAATCTAAAAATAGTTTGTGGATGTTTTGGGGATACACCTTTGCTTGCATGTAGTTTGATCCTTGTTTGTATGTATTTTTATCGTGACACTCCATGTTTTGATTGTTTCTTCTTATCTCTCAATTTGGGGACATCATAAAAAGGGGGAGAAAGAATTATCTTGTTATGGGGGAGTTTTTTCATTATCGGGGAGATTTGAATATATTGATTGATTTATTTTTATATCATTTCAATCTCGATGTGTCACGAAGGTTTTTGATTTATCTCATGTGTGTAGGTACAAAGACTGAAGATCATTATGTTGCACACCCTGATGAGAAAATCTTCGAGATTTAATGAAGATTTTTGAAGAATAGTTTGAGGTCTTGCAAATTTATTCATGGGAGGGTAGATTTGTATAGGCAATTTGGTATTTGATAATTCAGACGTTTTTATGTATGTACCGACATAGACATGGGGGGAGATTTATAAGTACATATTTTATAAGTCCGTTATCAATTTAGTATGTCGTATACCGCTACACCGTCGAAAAGCATTTAAAAACATTCAAGCAACAAAGACGGATCCGAATATCAAGGTTCTTCATCAAAAAGACTCCGCAAAGTTTACTTTGGTAAGGTTATATTTTAAATACCTTAACTTTCCACTTAGAGCTTTTGGGATATTTTTACAATATATTTTCAAAGTGTTGGAGCGGACTTTTTCATCAAAAATTGAGAATGAGTATTAGTTTCTAAGTTCTGAAGCGTACCTCGATTTTGACGCCCAGGTTATTCAAGCTAGATAGCTATCTCGTTCGAGCGACATGTGGATGTCGCTCGATGTCGTTTGAACGACATTTGTCCTTCATTCGCACGAGATAGCTATTTCGTTCGAACGAGCTCAAATACTGAGGCAACGCATTTTTCTCTAAATACGCATTAAATAGTTTCATTTTCATTAAGAAGTACCATTGTTTTGAAAGACAGAAAACTGCGAAACTGCAGAATCCTTTGACTTATTCTTTTAGGGTCTAATCTCTTTTTTGTTTTCAATTCACAAAAATCCCATATGCTTTGGTGAATTTTTTTGGTGTTCAAGAAAACTGTCACACGCCGCATTTATTCGTTTATAAATTGGTATCAGAGCGGGTCACACTAATTTATTGCGTGATCCTGATTTTTCAAGGATTTATTTTTTTCAATACAATTTGACTTCTCACGACGTCAAATTGGTATCAGAGCAAGTTGCACTAATTTATCGCGTATTCCTATTTTTCGCAAAATTTGTGGGATATTGATTTTTTTTTTAAAATCAGTTTTGTGAAAAGTTGAAATTTTTCCGATGGAGCACTTATGTAATCAGATGCCCCCCTTTAGTGACACGAGTCATAGTTTTGATGATATAAATCATTTGAATTTTACGTTTGCTAAAAAAATGAATTTTTTGGAAAAAGAAAATTCTCGTTTTAAATCCGCGATGGATCTTTTGCAAACGGTTCAAAATCAAAGAGATTTTATCGTGAGAAATTTGTTGCCTTGGACCATGACTTTCTCGCTTTAAAATTGTCCAAAAAGGAGAGTGACGATAGAGTCCTATTTTTAGAAAAAGAATTGGAGGAGTTTAAAAATTCTAGTGGTTGCGTTTGTGCCATCGAGGATAAAAAATTAATCGATGATTTTACAGCACGTGAAAAGACTCTTAGGGATAAGTTTGTTTTAATTGAGGGGGAGCGCGATGTGACAACCCGCTCAAAATAATAATGGGTGGCCAGCCCAATACTACAATAAATCAGGTATCTCAGATGGCTCAGTCTCAACATCAACTGACAAAACTCAATAATATAAGGCTAACTACCCGAAACTAATAAAAGTGGATGCCAAAAATTTAAAACTTTTATTTAACTCCAATATGAAACCAATCATATAACCATAACCAACAATACTACATCTAAATGTAATGAGTAATACATGCAATTTCCAATAATGTATAAAAGAGTACAACAAAATGTACAAGGAAATCTCTAAAATGAAATACCCGAATATGATGTCGGGTCACAGACAATACAATAATCTGAGAAAGAAAATAAAAAAGGTGTTAATCTACGACACTGGGGTATAAACCCAAATATACAAACTGAATCCTACTCTAAGTATACAAAAGATAGGAATCGGCTAAACAAAAAGCCGCAACAGTCCGCTACAGCCACAGCTCCTCGAATACACTAGAGGGATAAGCATCAATGGCGTCCTTGCGGAGGAACACCTAAAATAGTACAATATATATGCAGAGCAGAAGAAAATATAAACGGGTCAGAGCCCGAGTTGAAAACAGTTTATAGCAAGTGCATTAAAATGCATAATAATTATAATGCATTATAACATGATTTAATGGAGTCGCACTCTCCATAATAATCCAACTCACCTCTCAACTAAAGCGCGCAACTAAACGTATGCACGTGATCTCCAAGTGAACGCCCGAATCTAATAGGCAAATAAATCTAACTAAATCCCAATATAAATATTCATTTAAGATCATTTAACTTATCTCTCAATCTACACTTATCTAAATTCCATATAAATCATATACTTTAATTTCTAATGTCATTTTTCTCTTTTATTTGTTCACTTATTTAATAAGTGAAGTTCACATAAGCATTCTCATACTAACATACTTACAATACATAACCATTCTCTTTACTATAATTTCTCATATTCCATTTATACCAACGATATTCATATAAATATATATAAGTTATTAGCATCTAAGTGCTAATGACTAAACTCCTCTCAAGTCTCAATACTGCACTGCGTTTCGTGCGTGGAACGTCTCGCAAAGCGAAATCCAAACAAGGAACCCCCCCATTACACTACTCCTGACGGTATTTATTTTCGAGATTCATTATGCCCTCAATGATTGATGCATGTAACCCAAATTCTCATTACTCCATTTTTTATTAATTAATTATTCCCAATTCTCAATAGTACACGGCATTTCGTGCGTGGGGGTCTCTCAAAAGCGAAATCCAAACAAGGAACCCCCCCGATACACTACTTATGGCACTGTCGATCGTCGAGAAGTATATACATTATATATAATTATGAGCATTAAGGACTAACTTCTCCTCACTTCCCAACATTACACTGATCTTCATGCGTGGGACGTCTCGCAAAAGCGAAATCCAAACAAGGAACCCCCCGATACACTACTTATTGGCAATGTTGGTCGTTGAGGTCCATTATGCCCTCGATACCCGAATAACCAATCACATCCATAATATAATAACCATCCAAACGAGCTATAACTTGAGGACACAGGCTCACAATGCTATCATCTTCCAGTTTCCCAATCCACATAGCAAAACTGGGAACCACCTGGTGGGGTTCAACGACACCCACCTCATGATCAACTCTCGCTCACAACGTCCCGGGAAGCGGTCATAGTTCCTAACCGGCAAGTGAGAACGACACATACCCACGACTTCTCACCCAAAAAATAATAAATGTATATCACATAACAATCACCATGGACTACTATGACCTGGGGAATATCTACACCCTGCTCATCGAGCCAGGATGCTCACCCTCATCGCGCGCAACTTCCCAATGATAGCAAGGAGCGGGTATGCTTCACTATATATATATATATATATATATATACACCATCACATAAGGTATACATACATCATCACATCATATAAAGATATACCATCATATAAGGTATGCCTATTACATTGTTTATGTCATCATAGTACGCTCTTAGGCGTAGTTGAGATAATATTATTATTTAGTATATTTCCCTCTTGACATACTAATCGTCAATTCTCACATATCTTCCCCACTTAGTATACACTATACTATTTCTCACTTGAAGTTTTCGCATCACTTCTAGTTATGAATTGTCTCTCAATTCTATTTATGTTAAGGATATTCTCTATCCTAATGCACCTCAATTAGTATTTCTCATTTATGTGAGACATCTCCCAAATCAATCATCGTTAAGGATATTTCTATATCCGTATGCACATTTGTTAGCATTTATAATTCTCAATCCATAATATAGTTCAATCAATAATATGAACCTTGAAAGTTATCCCAATTTGGGATTTGATTCCAAAATCCAATATCACTGAGTTCATTCTTTCATATAAATTTAATAATTGTCTCCCAATAGAATCTTCAATAAAGGTGGGCTTCCCCACTTAGAATATACCATAATCTCTAATCGGCATTCCTCAATTTGAGGCAATATGACTATAATAATTTTCCTTTGAGGGAAACTCTCTAAAGTCTCCAAAACATACTCCACATAACTCCTATAAAGGTTCCCAATCTATAACCTCAAACGAGACGAAATGAAATTCTCCCTAGAAAATATCTCCAAAAATTCCCCTGTTTCTGAAACGATTCGGCCCCTCCGAATCGATTCGGCCCCCTTAGAGAATCGATTCGGCCCCAGCGAATCGATTTGGCCACAAAGACCTGTAAGTATGCTTCCTACCGAATCGATTCGGAAGGCGAGAATTGATTCGGTTTGGTCAGCAAGCCACGAATGGGTTATTTTCTACACAAACCCAAAATACCCAAAAATCATTTTAATCATCTTCCAACCATATTTATCCAACCCAATCACATATATATCATCAATAATCATCCAAGAACACTTATAAACTAATTTCGATCATCAAATCCATTATACACACAACAAATCTAAGATTATACCCAAAAGTTAGGTTTTGACAAACTAAACCTAAAACCCATAAATTTCATCCACAATTCATACAATAATTTGTACACAACAATTTCTTAGCAAGTTTAATCACTTGCCTCAAGTTCGTAAGGTCTGAATCCTCCTCGAGATCGCGTATTGGCCGAAAATCCCACTTTCTCTCTCTTTTCTTCCCTTTTCTTCTTCTTCTCTCTTTCTTTCTTTCTTTCTTTCTATTTCTCTTTCTCTCTATGGAGAATTATTATCCCGTAGGCTTAATAAGCCTTGTCTCCCAAGATACACATCTTTAAATGATAATACACACTTTAAATGACTCGGTAACTTTAATTCAAGTCAAACGAGCTTAAATTATTTCGAAACCAAAATAGACCCCAAGTACTGTCATTTCGACTTTCTCGACCCTTCCGAAAACAACTACACCCTCAGAATTACCATTCGAAACACTTTCTAACAACTTCAAATTTTGACCTCAAATGCCAATTCGAGTATTCTCCAACAAAATAATATTTATTTCTCCCAAAATAAATAAATCATCGTCTTCAAAGCCTCGGGTTGTTACAAACTTCCCCACTTACAAAAATTTCGTCTTCAAAATTTAGCTAAGCCTAATTCTCCAAAGCTCAACTAGTTTCTATGACATTCATCCTCACTAAAACTATACCCAAATCTCTAACTTTCCCACGACGAATTATTTTTAATTTGTTTTAAGTTGGATAAAATCAATTACAACAACTAGGGTGCCCACACACCCTTTATTCGTGCTTTTACTCGTACCAATCATAATGAGGCTTCATTTGCCTCCGAAGTTCCATAATCCCATAGATATATAAATTATACTAGCATATTAATAGAGTAAAAAAAATGGAATGGTCCAAAGAAAGAATTCCTCTCATTTCCTGACATTCGCCACTTTAGTGCGGGGCACGTCTTGCAAAGGCGAAATCCAAACAAGGAACCCTCCCAATACACTACTATGTTGCGACGTCGGGGATTAAGAGTTTGTTAAATCCGGACTAGAGTTTGAAAATATTTTGGTGAAAAATCATTTTGATATGGCCCAAAGGCCTATAAAAAGTTTTATTTTGAAAACAGTTTATTTTAAAAATAGTTTATGTCATACGATATTTATATATAGTGCCTTATGTCCATAGCAAAAGGTCTTAACATTCATCATACATATAACAACATACAGCTCACAAAAATTAGCATAATTATGAGCTAAACTTTCTTGCGTCCCAATAACCCACAAATTCTAAAATCTTTTTGTAATAATATCTTATATCATATTAATATATTTCCATATATTAGGCTCTTCCATATCTGGACACAACAATTATATAAGTCTTACATGACTATATACAAAGAAGTAGCTTTATCATTACTACTCATCACAAATGACAATTCTTACATTCATAAAAAGGTTTATAGCTCTCTTTGAGCACATTACAAACTTAGATATTCTCTCAAAAGATAATAACATAAGAGCCTAACTTGTTCAAAATTCCCTTTCGAGCCATTCCATACATACTAAGGTTCTAACACTACCCTTTCATAAATATCTCCCATACAATATTCCAAAACTCCATATTTTAATATTCCTATTCACAAGGGAAAATTAGCTTACATCATCCATCTCTAGTCCGATTTCCCCGCATCATCAATGGGCTCCCACATAAAGTCCATGGTCTAAAATGACCTTGAATTTGCTGTAGGGGTTGCCCTTCCAAAACTTCATCAAAACATGGTCCTTTACCTCTTTTAGGATAATCTCTCTTTCTATGACCTATTTCTTTACAAAAGAAACATCTACCCACAAATCCTCTTGGCCCACCTCGAGGAACAAAACGCCGTTGTGACTCTCTATAGTCCGACTTATACCCACTGACATTACCGTCACTCTCATCGCCAAACCTGCTTGATGAACCCGAGTCCCCAAAGTTCCTACCCTCTTGCGAATGAAGACGATATTCATGACACTTTAACAGTGGCGCATTCACTACCTCGGCGAAGGTCTCTAACGTTGAGCTCTCTAATAAATGCTGTCGAATCCTCCAATCTAAACCTCGAATAAACTTTGATATACGCTTCTCTTTCGTATTTACCGCATCAGGTACTAATATCGCCCATCTAGAAAAATCTTCTTCATATTCTGCCACTGTCCTATTTCCTTGAAACACATCCATTAAGTTCCTCCTTATTTCCTTCTGAGTTGGGGAAGGAAAATACCTTCGATCAAAGAGTTCCCAAAAATCTGTAATAAAAAAAAGTATCTTTCTGTTCTGATGTGGTGACAGACTCCCACCATTGGAGAGCTGTCCCCATTAACTTAAAGGTGGCTAAAAATTGCTTTTGCACCTCACTACACTTAACCATATTGAGGTGCCTCTGCATACTATTCTTCCATTGACTTGCAACCATTGAATAAACTCCCCCTGAAAACTTTGGAGGATGCCCCTTACTAAAATCTTCCTTTACTCTTTCTCACAAAGACAATCCTAAATGGGTTTGGGCCTCTTGAACGACAGATTGCTGCGCCATCGTAGAAATTACAGTGGTTATGTAAGGACATTTTTGTCCATGTGCAATTTATATGTCGTACGCCGTTACACCGTTGAAGAAAATCAAGATCATACACTCATCAACGGATTCGAATATCAAAAGCAGAAGAAGAAATAAAGGCTAACAACCAGACCGGTCCGCCTGAATAAAAGAACCGATCCAGTCAACCGGACCGATCCGATCACAAATGGACCGATCCGTTATGCTGAAGGCTAGTATACTCCGAATCGATGGCAAATCGATGAAGATGATAATCGAACCGATCCGATGTCAACCGAACCAATCCGCCTTCAATAAAAGAACCGATCGGATGTCAATCGGACCGATCCACCTCAGACCCGGATCGGTCCGCCGAGGATAACTTCAATCAGATCTTGTTCAGATCGTGTTCCAAAATTTATGTCCCGAGCCTTCTTATTTAATCCCACCACGGGAAGTGGTTTTCTAAGACTTATTTACACGATTTCCAAAGTAAAGAAAGCCCTAAGTCTTCACCTATTGAGTTCCAATACTCTAGGTTTTTGATTCACGCAAATTCCATACCTTTGTGAATCACTTTACAACCCAGGAACGCACTTTTGCTGTTCAACCCTTTGTGGAGGAGACCGTTCTTCTTCTCCATTGTAGCCCTACTGGACAGGGATAGTTCCAGCCGCCGACTACAGAATCCGATACCTGAGGGTAATTCTTAGTCACTTGTATTTTCATTGTAATCCGATTGTAAGCCGTTTTCTTACAAATTATAGTGAAAATAAATGGTTTTGCCCCTGTGGGGGATTTTTCCTCAATTATGTGTGTTTGAATAACTCTTGCATGATTTCATATTGTTTCAATCACACCTAGTTGCATGTTTAGGGTTTGTTTGGGTTAAAAGGTGTTTAAAATATAATTTGATCATTTGAACGCGAGCACACACGTTCTCAAATTGGTATCAGAGCAGGTTACGCTAATCTATCGCGTATTCCTATTTTCCGCAAAAATTTTCTAAGATATCAATTTTCTAAAAAATTGATTTTTGAAAAAGTGTGTGTTCAAATGGAGAAATTATATAATAAAATGCCTGTTTTTGACGGGACAAATTATGCTTATTGGAAAGCCCGTATGAGGTCGGCTTTAAAAGCCATTGATGAACGTGTCTGAATTTTAGTTGAAAGAGGGTGGACTCCTCCCACCGTGACTGTTGATAATGTGACCAACTTGAAACCTGACACTTCTTGGACTGATGAAGAATTTAAATGGTCATCTTTTAATTCTAAAGGTCTAAGTGCTATTTCTGGGTCTGTCACACCTGATGAGTTCAAACGCATAATGACGTGCACCACGTCAAAAAGAGGCATGGGATGTTTTACAACTCACCCATGAAGGAACTAATGTTGTGAAAGAATCTAAGTTGCAAAATTTGACAACTCAATTTGAAACCATCACCATGCATGAATCTGAATGCTTTGATGAATTTTATGTTAGACTTTCTGACATTGTGAATACTAGCTTTAATCTTGGTGAACATATTCCTAATGCTAGAGTTGTTAAAAAGATTCTTCGTTCTTTGCCTAAGCGTTTTATCCCTAAAGTCACTGTGCTAAATTCTATGGGTAATTTAAATACGCTAAAATTGGAAGAACTTGTAGGAGATTTGCAAACTTATGAAATTGATATGTTCCCTAAAACTGCTAAATCTAAAGATAAGGGAATTGCACTTAAAGCCCAAGAGAGAAGGAGTGAGGGGTCGGCTAGAAAGAGGGTAGAGTCATCTAGAAAGAGAGAGACTGACACGTTCGATTCTGAGTGTGATTTTGACCTAGATGATTTGGCTCTTTTTGCAAAAAATTTCAAAAGAATTCTCAAATTTAAGAAAAATGGCAATTTTAAAGATAAAAAGAAATTTGAGAAAAATAAGTTTGAAAAGAAAAATGAAAAAGACTCCAAAAACCCTCCTCTGAAAGAAAGTGAGAGATGTTTTGAGTGCGATGGTAGGGGTCATAGAGCCTTTGAGTGTGCTAATCGCCTGAATAGAGAGAAAGGGAAAGTTGTCCTTAATGCTACCCTTAGTGACGACAGTGAGGTCGAGACGGTGGATTCAGGAGATGAGTCACCGCATGAGTGTAACTTCACCGCATTCATGGCCAGCCAAGTGAGCACTCCTAGTTCTCCTCACGACGTTTAGGATGATGCTTCACAGGGACACCTCGACAGTGAGATCGATGAGAGTGAGGGGGAGGATGACTCAAGTGAGAGCAAGAGTGATATTCAACGTGCCTACGCTGAGTTATATTCTGAGTCTTTTAAAACTAAAAAACGTAACAAAGCGTTAGTTCTTAAGATCACCGGATTAGAGGATGAATAAGAAAGGCGAGAGAAAGAGAGTCCTACACCTGCACCGCCCTTAGAGAGAGAGAATCTGCTTGTGTCGAGAAAGAGATTCTGTTTAAAGAGAGAGAGAGTATTTTAGAGAAAGAGAGAGGGGACTTGATTAAACAAGTGGCTAGTCTTACGAGTCAGCTCCATTCCTCCGTGGAGACTCGGAAGAAACTTGAAGCCCTTGTTGCCCAGCTGACTCATGATCTTGAGAAAGCACGGGAAGTCAAGGTTCAAATCGAGGACAGATCTGGGAAGATGGGAAAGATGCTCCTCGGCCCCGCTTTAGGTTTTGGTGATCGTCAAGGAATTGATTATGATGGTGCCTCCACGTCTCAAATTGCACCTGGACCAGTTCCTGAGTTTACTACAACTCCTTATGGTCACCGTCAAAAACCTCGAAGGAGAGTTCGACCAAGAAAAGCAAACCAAGGTCCGCTTTTGACTGTGCTCTTTTGTACTTATTGCAAAAGAAAAGGACACCTTAGGGAATCTTGCTATAGCATGGGTCGAAAACGACGTACTACTGCTCCACCACGTCATACTGATAAATTTTCTAGTCTGAGAGAGAGAGTTGAGTTCTTAGCTGCCACGACTCAGAGTTTGACGAAAGAATTCCGACGGTTGTCTTCGCCATTAGTGAATGATTCTCACATTCCAGCTAAAACCAACAACAAAAAAGTCAAACATAAGGTCATCTCTACTTGGGTACCTAAGAAAGATAAAAAGGCTTTTCTTGTTCATGTTGCTCTCAAAGCACATAATACCTCTCAGTGGTATTTTTATAGTGGGTGCTCCAGACATATGACAGGCGATGCCTCTTTTTTTACGACTCTTGAGGATTATCAGGATGGCAGAGTCACCTTTGGAGATGGGAGCAAGTCTAGCGTTATAGGACGTGTTACTATCGAGTTACCTGGATTCCTAAGCTAGAAAATGTTTTGTACATCAAAGGTTTGAAAGCAAACCTTCTCAGCATTAGCCAGCTGTGCGACACTAACCTGGCAGTAAAGTTTGACCGGGACGCGTGTAAAGTATACAATCAAGCCGGTAAGCTTTTCATGTAAGGTGTGAGGACCGAGGATAATTGCTATGGGACTGAGCCCACATCCTTATTTGTCTGCAACAGCGCCATAATTTCTCCTATGGATCTGTGGCACCAACGTCTAGGTCACGTGAACTTTAGAGATCTCAACCGCTTAGCTAAAAATGATCTAGTACGTGGCTTACCATCTCTTGGAAATTCAACTTTGACCGTTTGTGGACCTTGTCAGTTGGGAAAACAAATCCGTAGTCCCCATAGGAAGTTACATTCCATTACCACCTCTCGTGTTCTTGAGTTGATTCACATGGATCTTACGGGTCCTACTTGTACTGAGAGTCTAGGTGGTAAGAGGTACATCCTCGTGATGGTATATGATTTCTCCAGGTACTCCATTGTAGGTTTTCTGAGAGAGAAATCCGATGCTGTAGAATTTTTAACGACCAAGTGCCGTGTTCTAAAAAATCAATATGGTGTCACTATAAACTGGATGCGTAGTGACAATGGCACTGAATTCACAGAAGCAAAGGTAGACCTTTACTGTGATAGCCTCGGGATCAAACATGAGTTTTCTGCTGTGAGAATTCCTCAGCAAAATGGGATTATTGAGATAAAGAATAGAACGATCCAAGAGATGGCTAGATCTATGCTTCTAGGTCGTAAAGTTTCTAGGAGATTTTGGGCAGAGGCAGTGTTTACTGCATGCCACACGGTGAATAGGGTTTATTTGCGTCCACACACACTTCAGACTCCTTATGAGTTGTGGACTGGCAAGAAGCCCAACCTGGCATATTTCCGTATTTTTGGGAGTAAATGCTACATCCTACGGGATAGAGAGCAATTAGGAAAGTTCGACTCCCGGAGCGACAAGGGAATATTTCTGGGATATTCATCGACTAGCAGAGCCTACCGGGTTTTTAACCTGAAGAGCTCTAAGGTTATGGAATCAATAAACGTCACTGTGCAAGATGACGAACCTTCGACGGTTATTGATCCTAACCTTCAGTGTGAGGATGAAGATTGTTCTGACAGTGATTTACCTGTTCCTCTCTCACACTCTGTGGACCCTACTCCTGTGTTAGGGGACACACCTGCTTGGGTTTGCAAGAGTCATGACCCTTCTGCCATTGTTGGTGATCCCACTTTAGGGGTCAAGACTCGTGCTCAGCTAGAGAACGTTGTTAGCCATCTTTGCTACACGTCCAAAGTCGAGCCCAAGAACCATAAAGAAGCACTCAAGGATGAACACTGGATATCTGCTATGAAGGATGAGTTGCTTCAGTTTAAAAAGAATAATGTCTGGGAATTAGTCCCCCGACCTAGTGAGACTAATGTGATAGGTACCCGATGGATTTTCAAGAACAAAATGGATGAATATGGTACAATAATCAGAAATAAGGCTAGGTTGGTCGCTCAAGGCTACACACAGATAGAGGGTGTAAACTTTGGGGAGACATTTGCTCCTGTTGCGAGGCTTGAGTCCGTACGTCTTCTACTCGCCATCGCATGTCATCTGCGCTTCAAGGTATATCAGATGGATGTCAAGAGTGCCTTTCTGAATGGCATTCTACACGAGGAGGTTTATGTGGAACAACCAAAAGGGTTTGAATACCCTCAGCACCCAGAGCACGTCTACTATCTTAGAAAAGCCTTGTATGGTTTGAAGCAAGCACCCCGTGCTTGGTATGAGAGGCTTACTTCCTATCTCTTAGCTCGTGGCTTCAAGAGAGGGGGAGTAGATATGACGTTGTTCGTCAGGAGAGATGACGGTGCTATTTTGGTTGCCCAGGTCTATGTGGACGACATATTCTTTGGATCCACATGCTCCCAGCATGCTCACCATTTTGAGGAGGAGATGAAAAGTGAGTTTGAGATGAGCATGGTCGGTGAGCTTACATTCTTCCTTGGTCTCCAGTTTCGTCAGCTAGAGGATGGGATGTTCATCTCCCAATCCAAGTATGCTAGAGACCTAGTGAAGAAATTTGGCTTAGACTCCGCTAAGCATGCACGTACACCTATGAGTACCACTACCAAGCTTAGTAAGGACACTTTAGGCAAGGACGTAGAGCAAACCTTGTATCGGAGTATGATAGGTAGTCTTCTCTATTTGACTGCCAGTCATCCCGACATCTCCTTTAGTGTTGGAGTCTGTGCGCGATATCAGGCGTCCCCAAAAGAGTCACATTTACTTGCTCTAAAACGTATTATTAAATACGTGAGTGGGACTCTCTCATACGGGATTTGGTATTCCTTTGATACCGATGACCGTTTGTCCGCCTATTCGGATGCCGATTGGGCTGGGGATGTAGATGGTTGTAGGATCACTTCTGGTGGGTGTTTCTATTTTGGTTCTGCTCTTGTCTCCTGGCTGAGTAAGAAGCAAAATTCCATCTATTTGTCCACTACAGAGGCTGAGTACATAGTCGCCGGAAGTTGTTGCACACAACTCTTGTGGATGAAGCAAATGTTGGAGGATTATGGGATTTCACAAGACACCATGATCATTTCTTGTGATAATACGAGCGCGATACATATATCCCGTAATCCCGTCCAGCATTCGCACACAAAACACATCAGGATACGTGAGCACTTTATTCGTCAGTTAGTTGAGGAGAACACTGTATCCCTGAGTTTTGTTCCCACCGATCGTCAGTTAGCCGACATTTTCACGAAACCTTTAGATGCCCTTAGATTTGAGAGTCTTAGGAAGTCTTTGGGGATTTTCACAGTTGACTGAGGGGTTGGTCTATGTCTAGAATAGGATGCTTTCTCATGTTCATATCATATGCTTCCTATTGCTAGTCTGTTTTATATGAACCATTGCTTCATTGTATAGCTTTTCTTTATTCTTTTTGCTGTTTATATTGCTTTTGAAAAAAAATACAAAAAGATTTTCCTTTTAGAAAAATTTTAAGAAAAGCACAAAAAGATTTTATTTTGATAAAAGTTTTTTTTAAAAAAAAAATCCAAAAAGATTTCTTTTTTTTTCTTCTTTTATGGATGAGCATTCAATATAGCCAAGTCACAACTTCATTCCATGTATCCATGTGACTGTTTGATAGAGATTTGAGACGCTACATCATTTCATCCATGTGCTTTACTTATTATGGAGTCTTTGAGATGTAATTAGTGATATCTTCCTACATGTTTGACTCCTATATCCTTTATTGCACACATGCACGGCTATATTTGATTATTGCACTTGTCTATCTCATATTGGCTTGAGTGTTTCCATCTCAATTTTTTCTATACAATGTACAATATGCGATAAAACTTGACAATATTGGAATGCATGTAAAAACCATTTTGGTGAGACTGCGTGTTTTTGTATAACGGGGAGGGGCTGCGAAAGGTAATCATCTATCCTTTGCGCAAAAGCCACCGTTAAAAAGGACATAAAAAATGGAGGAATTTTTATATCCGAAGTCCAAAGAGGTTAAAAGAGCCCGAAAAAATTTAAAGGCAATAAAAAGCAATTCATGCCAAATATGGTCCATTCAGGTTTGCCCATCAATTCTCCAAAGTTTGAGAATTTAGAATGCCTCTATTCAAAATTATATCTGAGGGAGTTTGGTTGGAGAATCTTTAAACGGGTTTGCACTTCCTTGAAAGTCCTGAAAAAGCATAAAATCATTTTGGACGTTATTGGTGTGAAAATCACTTTGAGCTTTGATTTGTTGATTTGAGTGAGTCAATACCTTATATTGTCATTATTTTACATCAAAGGAAGTATTAGAGTTCATTCGCTAGGAATATCCAATATTCATCGTGCACATATGTCATGTTTGTATGCATTGATTTTCTTATCGAATTTGATCACACCACTTCATTTACGCTATCATCGACTTGGTTGCTTTGTGTTCATTCATGGTGTGATTTTATACCTGTGACACCCCGCACTTGCTTATTTGATATATTTCTCTCATTTGTCTATTTGGGGACTTCATAAAAAGGGGGAGAAAGAATTATCTATGGGGGAGATTTGAAAGTTTGAGTTTGTTCATAAATTTGTATATATGTTTATCTCATTTCAAACTCGATACATCACTTGGTATTTTTGCTTTGTCTCATGTGTGTAGATACTACATGGATTATCATTGGATTGCACACCCTGATGAGAAAAGCGTTGAGATTCCTGCAGAATTGAAGAGCAAACGCTGTAGTCTTATTCAATTGTATCTTTACAGTTTTGGGTTCATGGAAGGTTAGATTTGTATAGGCAATTTCATTTCTTTGATAATTAGGATGTTTGTTTTTATGTATGTACCGGCATAGACATAGGGGGAGATTTGTAAGGACATTTTTGTCCATGTGCAATTTATATGTCGTACGCCGTTACACCGTTGAAGAAAATCAAGATCATACACTCATCAACGGATCCGAATATCAAAAGCAGAAGAAGAAACAAAGGCTGACAACCGGACCGGTCCGCCTGAATAAAAGAACCGATCCGATCAACCGGACCGATCCGGTCACAAACGGACCAATCCGTTATGCTGAAGGCCAGTATACCCCGGATCGATGGCAAACCGATGAAGCTGATAACCGAACCGATCCGATGTCAACCGGACCAATCCGCCTTCAATAAAAGAACCGATCCGATGTCAATCGGACTGATCCGCCTCAGACCCGGACCGGTCCGCCGAGGATAAATTCAATCAGATCGTGTTCCGAAATTTATGTCCCGAGCCTTCTTATTTAATCCCACTACGGGAAGTGGTTTTCTAAGACTTATTTACACGATTTCCAGAGTAAAAAAAGCCCTAAGTCTTCACCTATTGAGTTCCAATACTCTAGGTTTTTGATTCACGCAAATTCCATACCTTTGTGAATCACTTTGCAACCCAGGAACGCACTTTTGCTGTTCAACCCTTTGTGGAGGAGACCGTTCTTCTTCTCCATTGTAGCCCTACTGGACAGGGATAGTTCCAGCCGCCGACTACAGATTTCGATACCTGAGGGTAATTCTTAGTCACTTGTATTTTCATTGTAATCCGATTGTAAGCCGTTTTCTTACAAATTATAGTGAAAATAAATGGTTTTGCCCCCGTGGGGGATTTTTCCTCAATTATGTGTGTTTGAATAACTCTTGCATGATTTCATATTGTTTCAATCACACCTAGTTTCATGTTTAGGGTTTGTTTGGGTTAAAAGGTGTTTAAAATATAACTTGATCATTTGAACGCGAGCACACACATTCTCAGGTTACTGCGTGTGCTACAATATTGGCAACTTCATCTGTAGTCATGTTCCTTTGAGGCATTTGGGGTTCCACATTTCCAGCCCCTTTGTTTGCCCTAACTGAACGACTTCTCTTTGGTGGCATCTGCAACAAGAACAATTGTATCAGAACGCCTTTCAAATGTTTTCTTATCACAAAAGAAATATGGACGTGTGAATACAACAGTCCTAATATTAAGGCTCTACCTCAAGAACGCTTACGGAAGATCGTAGTAACGCACACAGATCCTAAAGACACTAGAACTTGATGCTCTGATACCATCTGTGACAACCCGCTCAAAATAATAACGGGTAGCCAGCCCTATACTACAATAAATCTTGTATATCATATGGCTCAGTCTCAACATCAACTGACAAAACTCAATAATATAAGGCTAACTACCTGAAACTATTAAAAGTGGATGCCAAAAATTTAAAACTTTTATTTAACACCAATATGAAACCAACCATACAACCATAACCAACAATACTACATCTAAATGTGATGAGTAATACATGCAATTTCCAATAATGTATAAAAGAGTACAACAAAATATACAAGGAAATCTCTAAAATGAAATACCCGAATATGCTGTCGGGTCACAGACAATACAATAATGTGAGAAAGAAAAAAAAAGGTGTTAATCTACGACACTGGGGTATAAACCCAAATATACAAACTGAATCCTACTCTAGATATACAAAAGATAGGAATTGGCTAAACAAAATGCCGCAACAGTCCGCTACCGCCACAGCTCCTCGAATACACTGGAGGGATAAGCATCAATGGCGTCCTTGCGGAGGAGAAAATAAAAACGGGTCAGAGCCCGAGTTGAAAACAGTTTATAGCAAGAGCATTAAAATGCATAATAATTATAATGCATTATAACATGATTTAATGGAGCCGCACTCTCCATAATAATCCAACTTACCTCTCAACTAAAGCGCGCAACTAAACGTATGCACATGATCTCCAAGTGAAAGCCCGAATCTAATAGGCATATAAATCTAACTAAATCCCAATATAAATATTCATTTAAGATCTTCTAACTTATCTATCAATCTACACTTATCTAAATTCCATCTAAATCATATACTTTAGTTTCTAATGTCATTTTTCTCTTTTATTTGTTCACTTATTTAATAAGTGAAGTTCACATAAGCATTCTCATACTAACATACTTACAATACATAACCATTCTCTTTACTAGAATTTCTCATATTCCAGTTATACCAACGATATTCATATAAATATATATGAGTTATTAGCATCTAAGTGCTAAGGACTAAACTCCTCTCAAGTCTCAATACTGCACTGCGTTTCGTGCGTGGGACGTCTCGCACAGCGAAATCCAAACAAGGAACCCCCCATTACACTACTCCTGACAGTATTGATTTTGGATATTCATTATGCCCTCAATGGATGATGCATGTAACCCAAATTCTCATTACACCATTTTTTATTAATTAATTATTCCCAATTCTCAACAATACACGACGTTTCGTGTGTGGGGCGTCTCGCAAAAGCAAAATCCAAACAAGGAACCCCCGATACACTACTTCTGGCGCTGTCGATCGTCGAGAAGTATATACATTATATATAATTATGAGCATTAAGGACTAACTTCTCCTCACTTCCCAACATTACACTGAGCTTCGTGCGTGGGACGTCTCGCAAAAGCAAAATCCAAATAAGGAACCCCCTATACACTACTTATTGGCAATGCTGGTCGTAGAGGTCCATTACGCCCTCGATACCCGAATAACCAATCACATCCATAATATAATAACCATCCAAACGAGCTATAACTCGAGGACGCAGGCTCACAATGCTATCATCTTCCAGTTTCCCAATCCACGTAGCAAAACTGGGAACCACCTAGTGGGGTTCAATGACACCCACCTCATGATCAACTCACGCTCACAACATCCCGGGAAGCGGTCATAGTTCCTAACCGGCAAGTGAGAACGACACATATCCACGACTTCTCACCCCCAAAATAATAAATGTATATCACATAACAATCACTATGGACTACTATGACTTGGGGAATATCTACACCCTGCTCATCGAGCCAGGATGCTCACCCTCATCGCGCGCAACTTCCTAATGATAGCAAGTAGGGGGTATGCTTCACTATATATATATATATATATATATATATACCATCACATAAGGTATACATACATCATCACATCATATAAAGATATACCATCATATAAGGTATGCCTATCACATTGTTTATGTCATCATAGTACGCTCTTAGGCGTAGTTGAGATAATATTATTATTTAGTATATTTCCCTCTTGACATACTAATCGTCGATTCTCACATATCTTCCCCACTTAGTATACACTATACTATTTCTCACTTAAAGTTTTCGCATCACTTTTAGTTATGAATTGTCTCTCAATTCTATTTATGTTAAGGATATTCTCTATCCTAATGCACCTCAATTAGCATTTCTCATTTATGTGAGACATCTCCCAAATCAAACATCGTTAAGGATATTTCTATATCCGTATGCACATTTATTAGTATTTATAATTCTCAATCCATAATATGGTTCAATCAATAGTATGAACCTTGAAAGTTATCCCAATTTGGGATTTGATTCCAAAATCCAATATCACTGAGTTCATTCTTTCATATAAATTTAATAATTGTCTCCCAATAGAATCTTCAATAAAGGTGGGCTTCCCCACTTAGAATATACCATAATCTCTAATCGGTATTACTCAATTTGAGGCAATATGACTCCAATAATTTTCCTTTAAGGGAAACTCTCAAAAGTCTCCAAAACATACTCCACATAACTCTTATAAAGGTTCCCAATCGATAACCTCAAATGAGACGAAATGAAATTCTCCCTAGAAAACATCTCCAAAAATTCCCCTGTTTCCGAAACCATTCGGCCCCCTAAGAGAATCGATTTGGCCCCAGCGAATTGATTCGGAGACAAAGACCTGTAAGTCTGCTTCCTACCGAATCGATTCGAAAGGCGAGAATCGATTCGGTTTGGTCAGCAAGCCACGAATGGGTTATTTTCTACACAAATCCAAAATACCCAAAAATCATTTTAATCATCTTCCAACCATATTTATCCAACCCAATCACATATATATCATCAATAATCATCCAAGAACACATATAAACTAATTTCGATCATCAAATCCATTATACACACAACAAATCTAAGATTATACCCAAAAGTTAGGTTTTGACAAACTAAACCTAAAACCCATAACTTTCATCCACAATTCATGCAATAATTGGTACACAACAATTATTTAGCAAGTTTAATCACTTGCCTCAAGTTCATAGGGTCTGAATCCTCCTCGAGATCGCGTATTGGCCGAAAATCCCACTTTCTCTCTCTTTTTTTTCCCTTTTCTTCTTCTTCTTCTTCTTCTTCTTCTTCTTCTTCTTCTTCTTCTTCTCTCTTTCTTTCTTTATTTCTATTTCTCTTTCTCTCTATGGAGAATTAATCTCTTGTAGGCTTAATAAGCCTTGTCTCCCAAGATACACATCTTTAAATGATAATACACACTTTAAATGACTCGATAACTTTAATTCGAGTCAAGCGAGCTTAAATTATTTCGGAACCTAAATAGACCCTAAGTACAGTCATTTCGACTTTCTCGACCCTTCCGAAAACAACTACACCCTCAGAATTACCATTCGAAACACTTTCTAACAACTTCAAATTTTGACCTCAAATGCCAATTCGAGTATTGTCCAACAAAATAATATTTATTTCTCCCAAAATAAATAAATCATCGTCTCTAAAGCCTCAGCTTGTTACACGCGATAAACGGTTAAGTTTAATAGAAAATTTGAAAAAGAAATCCCTGTCTTTGGAAGAATCTAATTCTTTGCTTGAGTCGAAAATTTTGAAGTCGAAAAATGATTTAAACGATTCAAGTAGGTTTGATAGTGATGGCAATGGCTCATCTTGTTCTCATGCTTCTAGTGCTGAAGCCAAAACCATTATTTGTTTTAGAGGGTCAATTAATTCCAAGGACGTTAGAAAATATCACACTTTAGGTAACATTCCACCCGTTTACACATGTTCATATTGTTGTAGGAAAGTCACCTTAAGCGATTTTGTTTTGATCTTGGAAAAAGTCCTAGGAAGTTTATGTCTAGTGTTCCCTTGGTTCCTAAATCCCTCACACAACGTTTCACATCTATTTGGGTTAGAAAATAACTTTTAGAGGCACTAGATTTTAGACAAGTTGATTCCCGTTTGCTTGCACCTGATTCTTCTCTTGCCATATCATATAGATGATTTGTGTTCGCATGTTTATCGTACGCTAGTTTTTTGTTTCATGATATTTATGTTTGCTAGCGTTGTGACATGTACTTTTTGTATAAATTTTTGTTTTTGAAAAATGCAAAAATATTTTATTTTGATAAAATTTTGAGAAAATCCCAAAAGAATTTTGTATTTTGTTTACACCTTTTATGGATGAACACTTAGGATGACGGAGTCACAACATCATTCCATATTTCATGTGGCTATTTGATAGTGTTTTAAGACAATATGTCAATTCATCCATGTGCCTTATAATATGTTGAGTCATTAAGATGTAATTAAGTGTTACGTCCTACATTTTTGACACATGATTTGCTTTATTACACATATGCACGGTTTTGTTTGATTATTGTATTGGTATTATCACATGTTGGTTGGGTGTTTTCACTTCAATCCTGTCCTTAAAACGAACCAAGCGTGACTAAACTTGATAAGAAAGTTGTGCATGTAAGATCCGTTTGTGAGTTTGTGTGTTCTATTTAAAAATGATGAAGGGCTACGAAAGGTTATCATTTATCCTTTGCGATTAAGTAGCCGTTTAATTGGACCTAGAAAATTGAGGAATTTTACTATCCGGGGTCCAAAGAGGTTTAAAAGGGCCCAAAAAATTTAAAGGCAATAAAAAGAAATTCATGCCAATTATGGGCCAATTACGTTTTTGCACCAATTCTCCAATGTTTGAGAATTTAGATCACCTCTAAAAGAAAATATATATGAGGGAGTTTGGATGGAGAGTTAAAACGGTTTTGCACGTCCCTGAAAATCTTGAAAAAGCTCTAAAAAGTTTTGGACGTTATTGGTGTGGAAATCACCTTGACTTTGATTTTTTGATTTGCATAAGACGATGTAATCTAACTTCAATAATTTTTACACCTAAGGATACTTTTAATGGTCATTCGTTAGGAGTACACGAATGTATCGTGCACATATGATTGATTGAGTTGATTTACCTATCGAATGTGTTCACTCCCATACATTCCATTTACATGACTTGGTTGTTTTAGCATAAATCCATGGTGTGATTTTTGTATCTTATTTTTTCTTTAAAAAATTGAAAAATCCAAAAATAGTTTGTGGATGTTTTGGGGATACACCTTTGCTTGCACGTAATTTGATCCTTGTTTGTATGTATTTTTATCGTGACAATCCATGTTTTGATTATTTCTTCTTATCTGTCTATTTAGGGACATCGTAGAAAGGGGGAGAAAGAATTATCATATTACGGGGGAGTTTTTGCATTATGGGGGAGATTTGATTATATTGATTGATTTATTCTTATATCATTTCAATCTCGATGCGTTACAAAGGTTTTTGATTTATCTCATGTGTGTAGGTACAAAGACTGAAGATCATTATGTTGCACACCCTGATGAGAAAATCTTTGAGATTTGATGAAGATTTTTGAAGAACAGTTTGAGGTCTTGCAAATTTATTCATGGGAGGGTAGATTTGTATAAGAAATTTGGTATTTGATAATTCGGATGTTTTTATATATGTACCGACATAGACATGGGGGGAGATTTGTACGGACATATTATATAAGTCCGTTATCAATTTTGTATGTTGTATACCGCTACACCGTCGAAAAGCATTCAAGAACATTCAAGCATCAAAGACGGATTCGAATATCAAGGTTCTTCATCAAAAAGACTTCGCAAAGTTTACTTTGGTAAGGTTATGTTTTAAATACCTTAACTTTCCACTTAGAGCTTTTAGGGTATTTTTACAAAATATTTTCTAAGTGTTGGAGCTCACTTTTTCGTTAAAATTTGAGAATGAGTATTTTTTCTAAGTCCTGAAGCGTACCTCGATTTTGATGCCCAGGTCATTCAAGCGAGATAGCTATCTCGTTCGAGCGACATGTGGATGTCGCTTGATGTCGTTTGAATGACATCTGTCCTTCGTTCGAGCGAGATAGCTATTTCGTTCGAACGAGCTCAAATACCGAGGCAACACATTTTTCTCTAAATACTCATTAAATGGTTTCGTTTTCATTAAGAAGTCCCAGTGTTTTGAAAGACAGAAAACTGCGAAACTCCAGAATCCTTTTGACTTCTTCTTTTAGGGTCTAATCCCTTTTTTGTTTTCAATTCACAAAAATCCCATATGCTTTGGTGAATTATTTTGTTGTTCAAGAAAAGTGTCACACACCGCATTTATTCGTTTACAAATTGGTATCAGAGCGGGTTACGCTAATTTATTGCGTGATCCTGATTTTTCAAGGATTTTATTTTTTCGATACAATTTGACTTCTCACGACGTCAAATTGGTATCAGAGCAGGTTGCGTTAATTTATCGCGTATTCCTATTTTTCGCAAAATTTGTGTGATATTTATTTTTTTTTGAAAAATCGGTTTTGTGAAAAATCGTAATTGACGCGACTCAGAAAGTGTCTCTAATGTGCGTTCACTCTAGGCTCAAGTGCAAGCCTGTCGCGTTATTAATAAACTCGGTAAGTCGGGATCGTATCCACAGGAAAATAGAACAACAGAGTTGTGACGACGTTGGATAGATAAGAAAATCCTAACTCTGACTCTAAAGGAAAAAGAAAATTGATTTGGTTTGTGGAATGACTACTCTAGATGAAATTATGAAATTATGAAAAGATGCAATTATACTGAATTACCTAAAATACTGATGAATACTGATTTAAAACTTTAAACTATGTGATGAGAAAAACAGGACGAGAATACAATCCCCCAACCCTAGTGTATTGCAGATATAAAACTAATCGTAAATTTAAATGATTAATTATACCCAAAATTTAGTACTCCCAAGTATTACGTATATGAGGTTCAAGCCCGCACCATACTTAATCAGAGGACGAGTAAACCGGTATTGCGATAGTTACACTCAAATTGCATTCTGAAGCATCCCGGTTACCCTGAAGCAAACGAGATCCAAAGATCTACAATTGTCATGTTTCTACGCAATACGGTCGTAATAAATCATTAAATTTAGAGGACTAATTTTATACACATGCAATTAACTCATCGGATTGAGTTCATGTATCCCGACCTTTAAAAACCTAGCCTAACATGGTGAAATTAATGAAAGCTCCGTTTTCTACGTTGCATGAACTCATAATTTCATGGAAAGAGAGATGAAATATGAGAAATAATAATAAAAGTAATGGAAATAAAAGTTACCACGATTGAAGAATAAGAACATGCAATAAGAAATCAAAGATTGAATATTTTTTCCAGTATTCTCGTTGTTCCGAGCTCTTAAACTTTCCAGAAGGCCCCACCTCCGGGATTGGACTGAAGAATTACGAAAATGCCCTTGAACTTGCCTTCCTAGCCTTTCTCCTATAATTTTTCCGCAACTTCAAGGGATCATAACTCTTTCACCGTAGCTCGGATTTGGGTGCCGTTTTTTCCAGTGTTCTTGTAATTGAACTATATTCAACTTTATACTTGGCCCCACCTCCGGACTAAGGTTGAAAAATTATGAAAATGCCCTTCGACTCCCCGATTCTTGGTTTCTTTCACTATTTTGAGTTCTCTTTTCCATTTTTCTTGCATGAAATACCTGTAAAACACATAAGAGATACACAAAATATGAAACACTTGCCAAAAAGGGTTAATAGCATAAATATGAGACAAATCCAAGTTATTTACACCGCACGGGATCATAAAAATACCGAAATTAAGGGGATAAATGTGAAGAATTTATGCCTAATTAGTAATTTTTTCGATGGAGAACTTATGTAATCGGATGCCCCACTTTAGTGAAAAAAGTCATAGTTTTGATGATATAAATCATTTGAATTTGACTTTGCTAAAAGAATTGATTTTTTGGAAAAAGAAAATTCTTGTTTTAAATCCGCGATGGATCTTTTGCAAACGGTTTAAAATCAAAGAGATTTTTATCGTGAGAAATTTGTTGCCTTGGACCATGACTTCGTTGCTTTAAAATTGTCTAAAAATGAGTGTGACGATAGAGTCCTATTTTTAGAAATAGAATTGGAGGACTTTAAAAATTCTTGTGGTTGCGTTTGTGCCATCGAGGATAAAAAATTAATCGATGATTTTACGGCACGTGAAAAGACTCTTAGGGATAAGTTTGTTTTAATTGAGGCGGAGCGCGATAAATTGTTAAGTTTAATTAAAAATTTAAAAAAGAAATCCCTGTCTTTAGAAGAGTCTAATTCTTTGCTTGAGTAAAAAAATTTGAAGTTGAAAAATGATTTAAACGATTCAAGTAGGTTTGATAGTGATGGTAATGGCTCATCTTGTTCTCATGCTTCTAGTGCTAAAGTCAAAACCATTATTTATTTTAGAGGGTCAATTAATCCCAAGGACGTTAGAAAAGATCACACTTTAGGTAACATTCAACTCGTTTATACATGTTCATATTGTGGTAGGAAAGGTCACCTTAGGTGATTTTATTTTGATCTTGGAAAAAGTCCTAGGAAGTTTATGTCTAGTGTTCCCATGGTTCCTAAGTCCCCCACACGACGTTTCACATCTATTTGGCTTCGAAAATAACTTTTAGAGGCACTAGATTTTAGACAAGTTGATTCTCGTTTGCTTGCACATGATTCTTATCTTGACATATCATATAAATGATTGTGTTCGCATATTTGTCATACGCTAGTTTTTGGTTTCATGATATTTATGTTTGCTAGCGTTGTGACATGTAGTTTTTGTACAAATTTTTGTTTTTGAAAATTTTGAAAAATACAAAAAGATTTTGTTTGGATAAAATTTTGAGAAAATCCAAAAAGAAATTTATATTTTGTTTACACCTTTTACGGATGAACACTTAGGATGACCGAGTCACAACATCATTCCATTTTTTATGTGGCTATTTGATAGTATTTTAAGACAATATGTCAATTCATCCATGTGACTTATAATGTGTGGAGTCATTAAGATGTAATTAAGTGTTACTTCCTACATGTTTGACTCATGATTTCCTTTATTTCACACATGCACGAATTTGTTTGATTATTGTGCTTGTCTTATCAGATGTTGGTTGAGTGTTTTCACATCAATCCTATCCTTAAAACGGACCAAGACTTGATAAGAAAGTTGTGCATGTAAGAGCCGTTTGTGAGTTTGTGTGTTTTATTTAAAAACGGTGAAGGGATACGAAAGGTTATCATTTATCCTTTACGATTAAGCCTTCATTTAATTGGACCTTGAAAATTGAAGAATTTTATTATACGGGGTCCAAAGAGGTTTAAAAGATCCCAAAAATTTAAATTCAATAAAAATAAATTCTTGCCAATTATAAGCCAATTAGTTTTTTGCACCGATTATCCAATGTTTGAGAATTTAGATCACCTCTAAAAGAAAATATATGTGAGGGAGTTTGGATGGAGAATTAAAACGGATTTGCACGTCCTTGAAAATCTTGAAAAAACGCTCAATAGTTTTGGACGTTATTGGTGTGGAAAACACTTTGACTTTGATTTGTTGATTTGCATAAGACGATGTCATCTAAATTTAACAATTTTTAACCCTAAGGATACTTTTGATGTTCATTCGTTAGGAGTACACAAATGCATTATGCACATATGATTGATTGAGTTGATTTACTTATCGAATGTGTTAACTCCCATACATTCCATTTACATGACTTGGTTGTTTTAGTATAAATCCATGGTGTGATTTTTGTATCTTATTTTTTCTTTAAAAATTGAAAAATTCAAAAATAGTTTGTGGATGTTTTTAGGATACACCTTTGCATGTACGTAGTTTGATCCTTATTTGCTATGCATTTTTATGATGACACTCCATGTTTTGATTGTTTCTTCTTATTTGTCTATTTGGGGACATCATAAAAAGGGGGAGAAAGAATGATCATGTTATGGGGGAGTTTTTGCATTATGGGCAAGATTTGATTATATTGATTGATTTATTCTTATATAATTTCAAACTCGATGCATCACGAAGGTTTTTGCTTTATCTCATGTGTGTAGGTACAAAGATTGAAGATCATTATGTTGCACACCCTGATGAGAAAAGCTTTGAGATTTGATGAAGATTTTTAAGGAATAGTTTGAGGTCTTGCAAATTTATTCATGGGAGTGTAGATTTTTATAGGCAATTTGGTATTTGATAATTCAGATGTTTTTATGTATGTATCAGCATAGACATATGGGGAGATTCGTAAGGACATATTTTATAAGTTCGTAATCAATTTAGTATGTCGTATACCGCTAAACCGTCGAAAAGCATTCAAGAACATTCAAGCATCAAAGACGGATCAGAATATCAAGGTTCTTCATCAAAAAGACTCCGCACAGTTTTATTTGGTAAGGTTATGTTTTAAATACCTTAACTTTCCACTTAAATCTTTTGGGATATTTTTACAAAATATTTTCAATGTGTTGGAGCGGAATTTTTTGTCAAAATTTGAGAATGAGTATTTTTTCTAAGTCCTGAAGCATACTTCAATTTTGACGCCTAGGTCGTTCAAGCGAGATAACTATCTCGTTCGAGCGACATGTGGATGTAGTGCGATGTCGTTTGAACGATATATGTCCTTCGTTCACGCGAGATAGCTATTTCGTTCGAACGAGCTCGAATACCGAGACGACGTATTTTTCTATATATACTCATTAAATGGTTTCGTTTTCATTAAGAAGTCCCAGTGTTTTGAAAGACAGAAAACTGCGAAAGTGCATAATCCTTTTGACTTCTTCTTTTAGGGTTTAATCCCTTTTTTGTTTTCAATTCATAAAAATCCCATATGCTTTGGTGAATTGTTTTGGTGTTCAAGAACACTGTCACACACTGCATTTTTTCATTTACATATATATAATTTTCTTCGATTATCCCTGGAACCAGTTAAAAATCCAGAGAAATAATGGAAGGGCCAGCCATATGTATGGGCCTTTAAATAATGCATGAGGGGACCGAATGATCCTGCATTTAGAGAAAAATAGATTTATATACCATTCAATAGGGTTGAATATCAATAATAAATGTAATGTTTATTATTAATCGACTATGCCGACGATTTGTCGAGACTGAACATAGATGAGGATTTTCCCGATCAACCATCTGTTGGGGATAAAATATAATTAATGTGGCAGACATCTTCAAGATGAATATATGACAATAAATATTTTCTCGATCCTCTGCCAAAATGAATCTCTAATAACTATCCTTCAGGTTGAGAATCAAACGGTTAATAATGAGTTTGAAAAAATATCAATGCCCGAGAGTCCGTCGGTTATAAGAAATAATCTTGCCCAGCCATTGGTTGGGTCTTAAAATATTGCAACGTGCTCAACTATTGGTCGGAGCATTAATAATAAGATTCCCAAGAGTTTAAAATTGTGGTCGAGGAGCTATTCATGCTTGAGCATATGTCAGAGCATTAATAAGATTTTAAGGATTTTTAAGATTATGGTCGAACATTTATCGGGACTAAATCTTGTACATGTGGAAGTTGACAAATTTGCCCGACCACCGTAAGAATAATTTATTCGACCAAACCATAAGTGGATGCAGCCGACCATTAATGAATGCGTCGATGAATAATAAGTGGTCGGTGAACCTCCAATTTGTGCAATACCTATCGCCTACTAACAATTGGTATTCGAAAATCTCCCCAAACTGTGCAAACGTCGACCATTTTGGTCTCGGAGGTCACTGGTGCAAAGATGATTATGGAACAAAGATGTCGTTCCTACTTTCTCTGTCAATCAGTCTATGTCGACTAGTATTGATGGTTCCGCCGACCATAAATAGAGGCAACCGACCAGAAATGAGGGTCGGAAAGAAGTTGATACCTGTGCAAATGAAATAATAGGTGATGCCGACTAATAACAGATACCGCCAAAATAGGTATCGTCGACTGTAACAGTTGGTCGGGAACATCATAAGACAAGTACTGTGGTGATTAAAGCTGGTGGATCTTGACTTTTTGCTTGCCAGTTCTAGCCAAACTAGAATATGGATGTCACCACCACTTCGTGTTGGAATTTCCTATTGGTGTTGTTCAGTTGGATAAACCCAATTGTTTTAATCCACAACTAGATTTTGAAACAAATAGGTTCCAAATTGGATCTGATTCCGGCCAAGGTTGTTGTCAAACCACCGAGAGAAATTTCGATAGATGATCTGCTGAACAAGACAACCCGACTGTTTTGGAACTCTATATCGATTTTCGTGTTCGGTTTTAATTGATGATTCCTTTTGTTTGTATTGAGTCGATTTGATAAGGGCGTCAAATCAAGATCTGATGGTGGATATATAAGAACCTAATATATCATTAATGTTTATCTTCTGCCAGAAAATATGACAGATGGAAATCAAGATATCCGATGTAACCCGGTATATATTTATGGAGTCTTCACAGACCTCCAATAACGGAAAAGTGTCCAGAATCAACAATATTATGGAGAGAGAAAATCATCATTGACCTTATCTCTCCCAATTCTCTTATGGGACATATATCAAATAGTTCTTCAGACATTTTTTAATACCCATTTAGTTTAAACTTTTTTATTTTGTCTCAAAAAGTCCTTTGCCACATATTTTGGAGAGGAGTGTCGCTGGCGCGGACCTCTAAAAATAAGAGGATATTGAGTGCTTGAGGGACTAAATGGGTTAAACTAAAAATATGTGTCCTTTTTAAAAAATATATATTTATAGTAGGGACTATTTAATAATTGACCCTTCTCTGATTACATATAAAAAAATATGATGAAAATTTGATGAGTCATTGAAGATCTCCCGTAATTAAGAATTAACAATGAAAATTCTAAACAAAATGACATAGTTGTGTATAGTTCACCAATACAAATAAATGAAACAATGTGATTAACATCTCTGAATTTCATATTGCATATAGAATAATATGGAAAATCATTGTACACAACAGTATTATGTGGAGTCTAAAAAATATATTTCTCGTGAATATAGATACACAGGATTCATGGTTGATATAACGATGTGTATACGAAAAAAGATAGAAAGACTTATCTTTTGATGATGATCTTCATTTCTTCTAATAATAAGAAAAGATTTTTGTGTCTCTTCCCACAGACGGCGCCAATCTATTGAAGATTAAAAATGGTCTATATCATTTAATAGGTGTCAATAGTAGATAAAGTGAAGATATGAAGATGAAATTAAATATGAAATGAAGATAAATTATTCCATCAAACATATAAGAGACAAAGATTTTTAAAGTGGTTCGACATTAAGGAAAGCTTGCATCCACTGTTATTTTATTCCTAGGGATTTATAATAACACAACATGGTGTGCTGAGAATGATTGAGATGTACCTTTAGCTAAGGGAGAGCATTTAAAATATAGGGGTTGTTAGGAACCTAAGAGATGGGATGCCTTTATATATTTAGGCATTTACATATGTATAGAATAAATGTAACTATTGATATTCACGGGTATAATGACTCTACACCAATGACTTTTGTATTCGTAATGGTTCATATTCTCTAGGTTGGTCAGTTGGTTGGTCGACTAACTGTCTTCTGGAGCCGACCAAGTGAGTAATTAATGTGAATATTGCCACATAGGAGAATACGTGTTCATTTCTCATTAGTCCGTGTAGATGGATAATTTTTTACGTCAACAAGGATCTAAGGCAAACGCTCTATAGGAGTATGATAAGTAGTCTCCTCTACCTGACCGATACTCGTCCCGATATCACCTCTAGTGTTGGATTGTATCCATGTAACCAATCATCCCCAAAAGATTCACATGTGTTTGCACTTAAACTTATCATCAAATATGTGAGTGGCACTCTTTTTTATAGCATTTGGTATTTCTTTTTGCTATACCCAAAATATGTCCAGCTACAAACACGTGTTACGTGGGATAGAGCCCACATAAGTAGAATAAAGAATAAGGTTGCAAAAAGCTTAGGCCAGTTATACTCAAGTTTGCATAATGGCATGTAGATAGGCTGTGAAACCTACCAGAAATCAACAGTCAAAATAGGCCACGACCATACTGATGACAAGTCACAGCTACACTACCTCAGTATAATTATTGCACCTGTCACAATTATTTACACGTCAACAACAACCTGTCAGCTGTCCAAACTTCTAGAATGATTCTATAGCAACAATACTTATCCATAAATCATGTGCACCATGCACTTGACACTCCTATTAACTCCTATAAATAGATGCTCTCACTTCCTCATTTATAGAGGACTTTTAGGCAGCGAAGATCTAACCAATTCTCTCTAGATCTGAGAATACACTTAAGGTCCCCTACTCCGGTCACTAAAACCACACAAGTCTGTGGTCTCTACTCATCTTTCACTACAAGGCCGCAAACCCTTCAACACGGAACTTGTACGTTCATGTATTTAGCCTATTTTCTCTCTCTTGTATGCCTCTAAGGCCCCGATTCTTATATAACTACATCTATATAAATCTCTTGTAGGCTCATTTTTATATCTAAGCCACTATAAATCTCATATTATAACTCTTAATCTCTATTTTATTCTATTTTCCATAGTGTGGCTGTTGGGTATAGCTTTGATGGCATGGATTATTCTTATAAATCCACTTTTTGGCAACAATAGCTTGGCATCATCTGTGGGAAATGAGGTTTTATACTAAACTTCTTGTAAATTATATCCGTTATGCCGTGTTTCATCCATGAGGATCTCTGGATCTACATCTCATGGGTGAAATGTTGGTTATTAGACAAATATTTGCATATAGACCCTCTAAGAGTAACTTCATCTCTCCAGATATATTTTTCTAGACAATCTAATGGTTTTTGGACACTCACATTTACCCCGATCATGTTGCGATGTCTAATTCTAGTTGAAAGGCTTGACAGTCCACGGCCTCATAAGGACTGGTGACTAGGGATGCGCATATATTCAACTTTCTCTACCCTTTTGGTCATTTTTTCCATATGATGGCCTGTGCATTTGGAGTTTGTTGCTGAAATTATGTTATATTGGACATAAGGACTTGTTATGCCTTGAATCAACACCCCATGGAACTTTTTTCCCAAGTCTTAGGGTGTAAGATTACAGTTGGTAAAATGTGAGTTAGGGCCTACGTGTTATCTCCCCATGCCTGCGGCATGTCTATCTTGTGGTATTATATGTCATAGACTCCGGTTAACAGCTTAGGTTAGTATTTTTATTTTTGTCATATCTATTATTTTTATTAAAAAAAAATTATTTTAATACCCACGAAGCCACAAAATAATTAGAAGCCCTCCTAACAGTCCATTGACTTGCGGGTCATGCCAAATTTCATAAGGCTAGGTCATATGATTGGAAACCGGTGATTTTATGGGCAAAATTCGGCAAGGATATTTCCATGAGGATCAATAAACTGCACACCATATGTTAAGATGATTTTACTAACTTTGAATTACTATCCAAGGAAAATCCTCTGTAAATTATGATCCTGATAGAACCATCCTAGGATAAAACTGTGTTCGATCATATTAATCGCGATGGAAAGCTCCTTGTGAAGGAAAAAGGCCACGAACTTAACCCCAGTTAGCTAGGGTGGTTGTGGTCCCAAAGATAAAGGTTGCACACCTTTGTTAATATATGTGTAATATTCGATTATGATTAGTCTATAGTTCTTGGATCTCTCACTATGTTCAGTTCATTTTAAAGAATATTTTCTAAATAACTAACGATCTAAAGAGGGATCATTGAAGGTATCTTGGGATCAAATCCCAAGCAAACTGAAGATATAACCCATTTGATGAGATGCATCAACCATTTGTATGAGGGTCAGGGCTCCATCCGGGCTATATTAACCTCCTTGGACAGATAATACTAATGTTTGAGTCTGCAACCTTCACAAACACGTTGAAGACCAAAAGATGATGTTGGCGGGTTATGTTGCTCTTGAAGGGAAGGTTGCGGTACTTTCAATATAAAAAAGACGACGAAACATGACGAACACCCACAATATCCATATGAGAAGTTTGCACTCCGAAACTGTAACTTGCAGGATATTTTAACAAGCATCAAATGGTAAAATTTTCTCAAGTGGATAGGAAATTTGAAATCTTCAGCTCATAGGAAGGTCAAGATCAACTGGTGTGAGTTCCATCATGATCATGGCCACACAACTGATAAGTACTTCGCTCTAAAGAATGAGGTTCAAAGGCTCATCGGGTAAGGAATGTTTTAGCAGTTCAAAAAGGCTGCAGTCTCCAACTGAACGGAGTCATCCACGCCCTTAGGAGGCCTTGAAGAAATTTTTATTTTATACCTTTGCATAAAAAAATAGGTTTATATATCAATTTTGTATTACATATATATATATGTATATATATATATATATATATGTATATATATATATATATATATATGTATATATATATATATATATATATATATATGTATATATATATATATATATATATATATATATATATATATATATATATATATCAATGAAAATTTTGCATTTTTCTTTAATATCTTTGCAAATTCTTGTTGAATAATTTCAAAGAGAAACCTAGCAGCCACCTCACCTCAAGACCGTGGACAGGGTGGAAGAATATCAATAATCCTACCAACCTCTGCGGAAGCATAGGTGTCACAAAATCTTGAGAACAATGATACCACGGACAGGGTGGGAAAAAAAACCCAGTAACCTTATCAACATCCGCAGAGGTAGAGATGCCCAAAATTCCTAAGAGTTCAAAATCAACCCCAATATAGCCTTGGATGGCTTATAATGCTCCAACATTGTTGTAGGTGGCTTATAATATCCCAAGATATCCTTGGGTGGATCCTAATACCCCAATATAGTCTTTGGTGTCTTATAATACCCCAAGATAGCCTTGGATGGATTATAATACCCCGAGATAGCACGACATGGCTTATAATACCCCAAGATGGCCTAGGGTGGATACTAATATCCCAAAATAACCTAGGATGGCTTATAATACTTGGGGACTTCCAATATTACCACAGAAGATCAAAGAATTGAAAATGCTAACATTATCTAGATCGTAGCAGCCTTAAAAAATAACCCAAAACCTTGGGGGCAATTATAAATCTAAATTTCACATAAGATATACTTGAATCCTTAAACCAGTCCGTGGAAGACAAGCCTAAATCATTTGCACATTTTTAAAATATGCATCCTCCAAGTACATCCAAATCCTATGGAAGGTATTCTAAAGTGGCTACTAAAGGTATTCTAAAGTAGCTTTAACAAAGGCCTCCGCATATTCCTTCCCAGCTTCAAAAGAGGAGGCCTTGGCACTTCCCACCACAACTTGGTGGGACCCCTCCACAACCTTATAAATATTGAAGAGCTCTTCATATTTTACCCCTTATCTCATAGTGGACTCGGTATCCTAGATATAAAAAAGAAGAATTATTAGCCAAATAAATAAAAGACGGCATCGAAAATAAATTGATACAAAAGAATCTTACCATGAGGAGGCAGTGGTTAGTGTATTCCTCCAAGTCCTCTGCATCCTCCTCAAAAATATTTTTTAACGTCCTTCCTCATTAAAGTAGTTACAATAGTTGTAGTATCCTAGGGAGACTTAGGAATTGCCTACCTTAAAAGGGGTCATGAATGGGAAACATAAGCCTTATTAGCCCTACTTTGTGGAGTGGGTACATTGGCATTTATCACATTAAATGTCTGTGGAGGGGATGGTGAAATATATATTTGGGTGGAACTAACTGGTCCTTAATATCTCCCCCATTAACTAGGGAAGCTATACCAGCCCTGGAAATGTTGGTTGAAGCGTCACCGGATAAAACGACAATTTGAGCCTCCATTGCTGAAACCTCAACTTGTGTACCAGTAGCAGCACCATTTGGGGTAGCATCCTTATCAGTTGCCCTCTTTCTTTGTTTCCCCTATCCTTATACAGAGCTTGATTAAGAGACTGGACATTGTCCTCCATCACATCTAGCTATGAGAGGAGAAAGTACCGATCAATCTCTATGGACAGCTCATTTTCCTTAGTCATACATATGGAACAAGGGCAATAGTAACAAGATAAGATTCAACGAAAAAGTTAAGTAAAGTTTCATTTCAGTACCTTCTACATCTTGACTCATTGGAGAAGTATGGATATGTAGTAACCAAGCTCAAACAAAGCTTGCAAAGTAAATACGGTAGGAAAGTACTTCATTTTATCAAAGATCAAGACCGTGATCTCAATTATCTTCCTCTAGCACTCAGAGGGATTCAAATCTACATAAATTGCAAAGAGACCAAGTTAAAATGAAGAATCTATAACAGAGAACTCAAAACACGTTAAAAATAAAGTACGCAACATCACATGTTAATAATAAAGTGTGACACCCCGACTAATTAAATATCGGGTAGCTACTCCTTTATTAAATTAATACAGAATATCAAGTTGGTTCAGTCTTAGCAACATTGTCGAAAATATTTAATTATATACTAGCCACCTAATATTTAAAATAGTGAGATGCCAAATATTTTATTAATTAAATTAACAATCAACCAAGTAATTAAATCCTCCTTCATCAATCGCATAAACAATCTCACATGTATAACCAACGTAATGAAATAAACTGAGTCTGGAGTAAACACTCCAATAAAAATACAAGAGTAAAATAAAATCCCAATACAAGAGTCTGAATAAATAAACCAACATCTAAAATAAAGAAAGTCTGTATCTACAATCGCTAAATAAAAATGGGCAACGTGACCTAACTGATATGAATGACTCTGAAGGATCCAAGGATAAATGTGGAGGCGTCTAATACCGAAATCCTGTAGCTTCCACAGCAGCTATAGCAAATCATCAGAAAAGAACTAATATGCTTGGCATCCCTGTGGCTGGGCACCTAAAATGTTTTTACAAAAAGAAATAGATTTGGAAGAAAACGGGTCAGAGCCCGAGGTGAAAATATTTTAAAATAGCAAGTGTTTAAATTACAATATTAAACAACACATATATTAAACATGTTAGTCATGTGCCCGCACTTGAGATCCTCACCCCTCAACTATTGTGCACGCCTAATGCATCCTCTAAATTCCATCTAATTTTGTTATTGTCAGACTAGTCTGTTCTAATCCTATAAAGACGGTCTTATTTTAGATGTCGCTCGTATTATTCAAATAAATTATATTAATAAGTCACACTTTCATTAGATAATTTACATATCTCAAGTATTAGTTAAGTTCACATTATTCTTAACCCAATTGGATCTCTTAGTCATTTGCATCTACTAAGTAACTGTAAACCAGACACAAGTACATATATAAGTCACTCTCATTACATATATATACATATATGGCACCCCTAGGCTAAGATACGGTGCACGCATACTCTGCTATCGAATCCCGATACATAATATACACAAAGATCACGTATTCCGAATCGCTCAGGAACCGTTTCAATAAAAGTGACACATATTGGAGGCGAACATAGTTTACATACCCATGGGTCACGCACATACCTATGATCCTATGGTCAGCTGACTTATCAACTCACGGATAAGTCATTCATAGTCCTATGTCCTTAAGGTGCCAATCTAAATCCCCCCTAAGGCACACAAAGATAAGATGGTTCTTTTTCGAAAATCAACCTCCCGTGATAGCAAGTATGGTAGGTATGTCATACACACAATAATCCATATACAAAAAAGTAACACAACTTAGGTAATCATCATATTAATATAGGTATACACCAACCCTATATCTTAAGTCTCATACGTATCATAGTATCATCCCGAATATTCCACGCAATATGTTTAGCGCAACAGCTCTCGTCGTATAAGTCCAAATACTTAAACCTAGCTCATAAGGTTACTAAGTCACCCACTAGTCTCTAAGGTTATCTCAGTAATTCAAATTCCCTCTTCTACTATTCCTAACCTTAAGTTATTATTTGTGCGAATTTCTTTCAAGTTCTCACAACTTCTAAACGTAACCCACTCATCGGACATTCGTAAGTTTAACAATTAATCCCAAACTAACCTAATATCTTTCGGGATTCAAATACATCCCTAGTGGTCTTCCCTAAGTACCAATATGTTCATTTAATCATCACTAAAGGGTTTTACAGGTTGGGAGTCAATCAATTATTTAAGGGAAAAATATCACAATTTCCAGAGGGATCGATCGATCGAATAAATTGGTCGATCGATCGATCGAGCAGTTATCTGCCTAGAATTCCTTTAACAGTTACGGGTTTCCTATTTTCTTTTCTTCCAATTCTCTATTACAGCGTCCTAAACTCCCAAATAAGTATACTAAACATTAAACCAAAATATCTACGTAAGTTTTAACGTTCAAGATTCATCAAACCATCACAAAATGTCGATTTCTTGGATTAAAAGTCATGAATATTACTACAACCCTAATTCTTCCATATCTCTTCTATAATCATCATAAATCTCAATTTAATTTCGTGATTTGCTACTCTTAGTTTATAAATTCTTTCATTTAATATTTCCAGAAGATCCACTACATGCAAACCTATCCAAGATCAATAATTTAGTCTTCAATTTCACATCATTACAATTACTCATTCTTTGTCTTCAAATCTAAACTATCATGTAAAATATATGTCTTAAATCATTGCAAGATAAATCACTTGCCTTGAATTAGAGATTCTGATCCTTTGGATCAGATGGTATGGGAGTAATCCTCTCTTCTCGATCTATCTAGTGGTGGTGACGGTGGTGCAAAAGCCTCTTAGTGGTGGTTCTTCTTTGGAACTTCCTTATCTTCCTCTCTAATGGTCATTTATGGTTTTTGGGTTGTGAAAGACCTAGGAGCCCTAAGTATTAGCTGATATAATCAGTCTAAAATTCGTGGGTTACTATTCTTCAAAAAGTCAAAAGGACTAAAATACCCTCACGGGTTGCCGGTTAGTCCTAAAACGCCCCAGGATCCAAACTAAACCCCCGACTAGTATTTTCTGACTATCTCGACCCTTCCAGACATGTTGGCACACTCAAAATGACCATACGAATGATATCAAAATAATTACTTTTAAATCCATTAAATTGGTTCCTGACACGACTGACACGCGCGTTCCAACCTAATTACCGAAACTGTCGTATTTTCAACTCACGACAATTTTAATAAATTCAATAATCATATATTACCATATTCACTCAGTAATATTCAACATTATTATCATAATCAAATACTAACTCTCGTCTCGCTAGTTATTTGAATCCGAATTAATTTCCAATTTATTATCCTAAATTACTTTAATTAATCCCATAATTAAAAGCAATTTCATTTAATTAATCTCATAATTAAAAGCTATAAAAATATCGGGGTATTACATACTTCCCCCCTAATAACGGAATTTCATCCTGAAATTCGGGAAAGGCATACCTTATAAAAATAGGTATCCTCCAGTACACGAAACAAACTTCAAAGTAAGGCTCGGAAACTATAGCCCTCGCTTCATAGCAATCTTGTTTAACACTCTCGATACCTTATCGGTTATAGGGTCTCACCTCAATAATGGTACCTTACCTTGTGATCCTACCAAATAACATTGTAATGACAATAACCTATACATCACTGGCCGCATTATCTCAATATTATTGGGAGGTCGCACTTCCCTTCGATTCAACTCCCGTGTTAATTTAAACACAAAACTCCCATCCTGGGAGAAACCACATGAACCTATGACTACTCTTGTCCATTTTTGAATATCTATTTTCTGGCGATGCAACTTTTACGACTAGCAAAAGCCACTAATACAGTTTGTGGTTATCCCATTATAGTTATCAGACTCTAACTTCTGACTAATCCAAACCTCTGATTATCCGCGCACCTCTAAACATCCAGAGGAAGGATAGTAAGGTTTATCAACACAAAACCTCAAATAGCAACATGCCCATGATAAATAGGTACGTGTGTTTTCACACAACTCTACCATTAGGTAATATCCTCTCCCATTACCGTATTATACTTCATTTACTAGCTATATCCGTTGTGGGAATGAAATGATCGCAATGAGTCCAAAATTACTTTCATATAGTTCCACCAGTCGTTAATCACATTGCACCTACTCCTCGGGCTATAGGTGATACAACCTGCTCAAAATGAAAATTTATCCCCACTACTTCCTAAAATTTCATATCGAAGGTGGGGTTTAAGGATCTCATCCTAGTTCAGAATAATACTGGGTCACACTATCTAATAGAGTAAATCACCCAAAGGTATAACAATTACTTTTCTTTTGGTCATATTGTTCCACACATTCGAAGGAAATCTTGACTCTTCTTGAGGTTGGTAACCCATCCAAGAAAGTCACCAACTTAACACTTCCACTATTGGAATCGTCGATTTGATACAAAATTTTCTGGCTGATCATCTTACTCTAATAAATATCTATCAATGAGTGGTGTACATGGATACTACTTACTATGTCCCGCTCAACACCGACTTTCACTTATAATTCTCCCCATTAAGTGGTACTTGTTAATCCCATTCTTCCCTCGGCGTATAGCAAAAGTTTCGACCCATGCACTTTAGCCACGATGTGCACTCCTGGACTCTTTATACCTTATTGACATACATTATATTTATGCGCAAGTCACTCTCAACATTCGACTGGGTAGAACCCTGATCCAAATTGTCCATAATAGTTAAATATTTGTCTTCTCAAGGGATACCCCCTTTTTAAATGGTTTCCCAATGCCTTTCACCCAATTCCGGACGTGCTACTCTGATTGTACATGAATATATGGATTATCGTCCTTCTTTACGACGCTTAATCCACTCTACCACTTTTTTTTATATTAGTTCCACAAGCATATATTTCACCCACCTATACCCATGTGTCTTTTCCCGACGATTCTAACATCAGCAAACCAAGGTGTCTACACACCCTATAAACCGTGCATACTGGTTTAAACATTTTATACGCTTCATATATGCACCTAATTCTTTATTGCCCCTGTATTCACAACGTGGCTATACCACTTGGGCATTCTCAATCATCCCGGGATTCGAAATTCTAAGTCCTCCTTAACATTATTCCACCCTTTAACCCGCAGTGATAAAACAAAAATTTTAATACTTCCTCACCATACAATTGGATCCATTGGCCTTATATCATAATTTAACTTTCAACTTACAGTTATAACTACATACCTCTATAACGACCGAGGCAGCGAACTTATGGACAAATGGCCAAACATCTCCCTACTTCCAACCTTACGCTAAGTTTTATGCGTGGGATGTCTCGCAATGCGAAATCTAAACAAGGAACCCCCCGATACACTACTACCTAGCATTGTCGATTATCAAAATCCGTTAGGCCCTCAGTCCATAACATGTACACCTATTTTCCCGTCTCTTGACATAAATGTTACATATCCTTCCACAATTACACTTAAATAAGGAACTTCCTCCGAAAGACACTGTCATTTAACATTGGTGGTAGTCACATTCCATAAACATCGTGCACATATAATCGGGGCTCTCGAAATCCTATCCCCAGACATATAACTAAGAGTCTTAACTCCCACGTCTCTAAAGGGGTGATATAACAATGCCCTCTTCTTATTACCAAGTCTTGAGCGTTAAACATAATAACAAGCTAAATTTTTTCGCTGAACAATAAACCCAATACACTCTCAATCATATCAATAAAGTCCCTACATATACCGGGATCGAATATCTCGAGATCATTATACCTTTTGAAGTCTCTCTCTCTCTCTCTCTCTCTATATATATATATATATGCGAGCCCGGCCCTCTCGCAAGTGAGGTCTCGCCAGAACAAAACATCTTATACTAAGGTAGTAGCCCCGATAGACTTGCGACATACGACCACTATCGGTCTAAGCATCACTATAAAACCATAATCAGGATAATATCATACTCGTATAACACATAACTAAAACGAGTAATCTCAATAAAGTATATACCACTATTGATACACCCATTCATCCTCCGTGGATAACACTACCAGGGAAAACGTTCACATAATAATAGTGTTGTCGATATACGCACTAAACTCGTCTCACATGCGAATCTAGCAATAATAAAAATGTAGTAACTCGTTCGTGTCACATAAAATACGCCTCATCCTTTAAGGATAAAACTCATACTTCTACCTTGCCAATCGCCTAGGCTGCTTAAATGGTTCTTGGACATAACATGCCTATCCGAACCAAATCTAAAATTACAATAACTATTTCCCTTGCTAGACACCATACCCTTATCCCTTTACTCGCTTCAAGAAAATTTAACACATGGGGTTTTACTCTCCTCAAAATGTTTCTACACATAATCCACCTATCTCCGAGCATACTGACCATGTTAGGTTTGTCCTTCTCTCCGATTATGATGTCTACCTCCGTTGTTCCCTTAGCTTTGATGTCCCTAAGGAACATGCTACTGGCTTCAACATCCCTTACTGAATTCACCATCGCTCGGTAAAAATTCACCTATCCGAATCATTTAAATGGGTCCCCTGATGGGTTGCCCCCTTGTGGTGCTTCACTAACATCGTAACCCAGTCTTACTCTCTGACTAAATTCTTTGATTCTTGTAGCTCCCCGCACAAGGAAGTGTTAACATCCATATTGACAAAGCGTGACACTTTTTCCATCTACATTAAACGTCCAAGAAGAGTTCCCCATAAGTTCTAGTGATTATTCTTATGAGTTAATTCCCCCCTTTAAAATCCTCTTCTCTATTGTACCTACTTCATCTGTTGCAAGGTTCGCTGATTAATAAAATTCCTTTTCACAAAGGGACCTCTGTCTGGCCCTCTGGTGTGAGTTCAGAACAACATTCGTATCTCGTGTTGAACGTCTGATGAAGGAACTTGAAGTTAAACAATACCTAATATCCTTCCATTGACACAACATTCCACTAATAAATGTGGTGATTGACTCCTACCATTATAACTTTGCTCCGACGAGCCAAGAAAAAATTTACTCCAAATTTCACTTTCGGTTAGCCACACTCCGACATATTCCCAAGTCTTTGGATGTTTTACCTTCATTGGTTAACACACACCATTCCCGCATTTCTAGAATCTCTACTGATGGTTCTCTTCAATATTTCGTCTGACTCTTTCCCAATCCAACCACTTTGGGTGAGTCTAATTTGACTCCACTTTCTACTATAGCGATACCTGAAAGTCATATGTTGTGCCCAAGCCGTCCTTACCGTCTTGTCTTTTCGTACCATAATTACAACCTCAACTGAGCTCTGCCTCCTTCTGCCCACCCAACTGCCCTCACCTGACATACTTCATTGTTCGTCACGCGAACACACCCGAATGAAAATAAGATTCACTATTATATGGATCATAGTTGGAGAACAAAATCTCACCAAAGAAATCAACAATCCTAAATATAGGGCTCTATATCAAAGAAAGCTACGTTGGAAGCATAAAAAGCCACACAGATTCTAAAGGACACTAGAACCTAATGCTCTGATACCACCTGTGACACCTTGACTAATTAAACACCGGTAGATACTACTTTATTAAACTAATACAGAATATCAAGTTGGTTCAGTCTTAGCATCACTATCGAAAACATTTAATTACTTACTAGCCACCTAATATTTAAAATAGTGAGATGCCAAATATTTTATTAATTAAATTAACAATCAACCAAGTAATTAAATCTTCATTCATCAATCGCATAAACAATCTCTTATGAATAACCAACGTAATGAAATAAACTAAGTCTGGAGTAAACACTCCAATAAAAATACCAGAGTAAAATAAAATCCCAATATAAGGGTCAGAATAAATAAACCAACATCTGAAATAAAGAAAATTTGTATCTACAGTCGCTAAATAAGAATGGGCAACATGCCCTAACTGATATGAATGACTCTGAAGGATCCAAGGATAAATGTGGAGGTGTCTAATACCAAGATCCAGTAGCTTCCACAACAGCTACAGTACGTCATCATAATGGAACTCTTATTCTTGGCGTCCCTGTGGCTGGGCACCTAAAATGTTTTTACAAATATATAAATAGATTTGGAAGAAAACGGGTCAAAGCCCGAGGTGAAAATATTTTTAAAAAGCAGGTGTTTAAATTACAATATTAAACAACACATATATTAAATATATTAGTCACGTGCCCGCACTTGAGATCCTCATCCCTCAACTATTGTGCAGGCCTAATGCATCCTCTAAATTCCATCTAGTTATGCTACTGTCAGACTAGTAGGTTCTAATCCTATCAAGACGGTCTCATTTTAGATGCCACCTGTATTATTAAAATATATTATATTCATAAGTCACACGATTAGCTAATTTACTTATCTCAAGTATTAGTTAAGTTCACATTATTCTTAAACCGATTGGATCTCTTTGTCAGTCGCATGTACTAAGTAACAGTAAACCAGTCACAAGTACATATATAAGTCACTCTTATTACATATATATATATATATATATATATATATATATATATATATATATATATATATATATATATATATATATATATATATATGCCAACCCTAGGCTAAGCTGCGATGAACTCATACTCTGCTATCGAATCCCGGTACATCACGTACATAAGGATCACGTATTCCGAATCGCTTAGAAATCGTTTCAATAAAAGTCACACATATTGGAGGCGAACATAATTCACATACCCATGGGTCACGCACATACCTATGCTACCATGGTCATCTGAATTATCAACTCACAGATAAGTCATTCACAGTCCTATGTCCTAAAGGTACCAATCTAAATCCCTCCGAAGGCATACAAAGATAAGATGGTCCTTTTCCAGAACTCAACCTCCTATGATAGCAACTATGGTAGGTATGTCCTACACACAATAATCCACATACTTAGTACTCACACAACTTAGGTAACCATCATATTAATAGGTATACACCAGCCCTATATCTTTATTATCATACATATCATAGTATCATCCCGCATATTCCACGTAATATGTTTAGCACAACAGCTCTCGTCGTATAAGTTCGAATACTTAAACCTACCTCATAAGGTTACTAAGTCACCCACTAGTCTCTAAGGTTATCTCAATAATTCAAATTCCCTCTTCTACTGTTCCTATCCTTAAGTTATTGTTTGTCCGAATTTCTTTCAAGTTCTCATAACTTCCAAATGTAACTCACTCATCGGACATTCGTAAGTTTAACAATTAATCCCAAACTAACCTAATACCTTTCAAGCTTCAAATACATCCCTACTGGTCTTCCCTAAGTACCAATATATTCAATTAATCATCACTTAAGGGTTTTAAAGGTTGGGAGTCAATCAATTATTTAAGGAAAAAATACACAATTTCCGGAGTGATTGGGCATAAATATTGTATATTTATCCCCCTAATTTTGGTACTTTTGTGAACCCTAGTGATGTAACATATATGGATTTGATTCACATTTATGATACTAACCTTCGTGGCGAGTATTTCATGTTTTTTGCTTCCCCTAGTGGTTTTACAGGTTAATTATGCAAGCAGTGCAAAGGAGGAAGCAAGACAATGCTAGAAAAGCTAAGAAGGCAAGTTTAAGGGTAAATTGGTAATTTTTCAGCCAGATCCGGAAGGAGAAGTCAACTGGAAAGTTGAAGAGCTCGGAACAATGAGAACACTGGAAGAAACGACACCCAAATCCAAGCTACAGTTGAAAAGTTATGCTCAGTTGAAGTTGAAGAAAAATCCAAGAAAAGAAGAGAAAAGTCAAAAAAAAATCCTAAGTGTTGAACTCCAGGCCAGCATACATTCGCGAACCCCAGGCCGAACCGGTTTGGGGGGGGGCGAACCGGTTCGCAGGTACACCCGAACAAGTTCGGGGTACCTGATGCGCGAATTTTGTCTTTTATGCTGATTGGTTCCCAAGACTCCTATTAGGTTTTTAACACTCCAAAATTGTAGGGAACGGGGGCAGCAGCTTAGGAACAGCTATTAGGGCTAGTTTTAGAGAGTTTTTGATAAGGAAAAAGGAGAGGAACATCTAGGAACATCAAGGGATTATATTGCTTCAAGATTTCATTGTTTCGGGTTTGTTTTTCAAGTTTTAATTCAAGATTCAAGATTTTTGTCGTTGTTCTTGCATGCTTAGTTTCGTAGTCGATTCAACTTGTTTTCGCATTCATAGTATATCTTTACATGTTTTAATCTTGTTTCATCATGAATTCATACACATGAAACGTTAATATTTCATGCATTAGTCCATTTAACATGTCCGGCTAGGTTTTAAAGGTTGGGATGCATGAACCCAACCTGATGTGTTAGTGTATGTGTACAACGTGAATCCGATAAATTTAATGATTAATTTTGATCGTATCGCATAATTACATAATAATTGTGGATCTTTATATCTCGTTTACCTTAGGGTACTCGTGATGATTTAGAGTACAATTTGAATGCAATTACCGCGATACCGATTTACTCATCCTCAGATTAGGTATGACGCGGGCTTGAACCTCGTATACATAATGCTTGGGAGTCCTAAATTTCGGGTCGGATTAATTGGATAAATTTATGATTGGCGTTGTCACTGCACTACACTAGGGTTGGGGGATTGTATTCCCATCCTGTTTTCTTATCATTTAGGTTTAAAAAGTTTCAATTTAATTCTTCATTCCTCATTTAGATAATTTAGTTAGTTGCATAGTTCATCCTAATTTCATAATTGCATTTAGTTTAATCAATCCCCAAAACCAAAACCAAATCTTTTCCTTCCTTTTTAGAGTCATCGTTAGGATTCCTCCGTCTGATTCCATCGTCACAACTCCGTTGTCCTTTTTCCCTGAGGATCGATACCCGGCTTGTCGGATTATTACTTGAGGGACAGGCTTGCACTTGAGCCTAGAGAGTACACACTTTAGAGACACATTCTGAGTCATGTCATGGAGCGATTGATCGATCGAAGAAATTGGTCGATCGATCGACATTCTTGGGTCGATCGATCGATCGAGCAGTTATCTGCCCAGAATTCCTTTAACAGTTACGGGTTTCCTATTTTCTTTTCTTCCAATTCTCTATTACAACGTCCTAAACTCCCAAATAAGTATACTAAACATTAAACCAACATATCTACGTAAGTTTTAACGTTCAAGATTCATCAAACCATCACAAAATGTCGATTTCTTGGATTAAAAGTCATGAATATTACTACAACCCTAATTCTTCCATATCTCTTCTATAATCATCATAAATCTCAATTTAATTTCGTGATTTCCTACTCTTAGTTTATAAATTCGTTCATTTAATATTTCCAGAAGATCCACTACATGCAAACCTATCCAAGATCAATAATTTATTCTCCAATTTCACATCATTACAATTACTCATTCTTTGTCTTCAAATCTAAACTATCATGTAAAATATATGTCTTAAATCATTGCAAGATAAATCACTTGCCTTGAATTAGAGATTCTGATCCTTTGGAGCAGATGGTATGGGAATAATCCTCTCTTCTCGATCTATCTAGTGGTGGTGACGGTGGTGCAAAAGCCTCTTAGTGGTGGTTCTTCTTTGGAACTTCCTTATCTTCCTCTCTAATGGTCATTTCTGATTTTTGGTTGTGAAAGACCTAGGAGCCCTAAGTGTTGGCTGATATAATCAGTCTAAAATTCATGGGTTACTATTCCTTAAAAAGTTAAAATGACCAAAATACCCTCTGTTGGTTAGGACTAAAATGCCTCGGGATCCAAACTAAACCCCCGGCTAGTGTTTTCTGACTATCTCTACCCTTCCGGACATGTTGGGGTACTCAAAATGACCATATGGATGATATAAAAATAATTTACTTTTAAATCCATTAAATTGGTTCTTGACACGACTGACACGCGCGTCCCAACTTAAGTACCGAAGCTGTCGTATTTTCAACTCACGATAATTTTAATAAATTCAATAATCATATATTACCATATTCACTCAGTAATATTCAACATTATCATCATAATCAAATACTAACTCTCGTCTCGCTAGTTATTTAAATTCGAATTAATTTCCAATTAATTATCCCAAATTAATTTAATTAATACCATAATTAAAAGCGATTTGGTTTAATTAATCTCATAATTAAAAGCCATAAAAATACGGGGTATTAGATAAAGTCTCTAGCAATATTAAGAGTTACCTTCCCTTGGGGGACGACACCAATACCATGACAAACTGTGAGACCTTTCCCTTTCAGACTTAGTGGGGTAAACTTCCTAAGTTTCCCCATAATTGTAGAATTACTTTCCTTTCAAGTTCTTTATAGTTGAAGGCCATCCCCTTATTAGCTATATGCTTCCACTCCACATAACCATATAATAATACCATGATTCTCCATGGTTTTTTCCTTAGATCTATAAAAGTCAAAAAACTATGCGGGGGTGATGTCTCTCCCAAACTTATTCTTCGAGATTACCAAGGAATCTAGGATATCTCTTCATCCATTGGGATCGACATGGTCTAGGGCTAAGTTCAGCACCTTTGGATTTTTTTAATTGGCACTAGAATAGGAAGCCACAACTCTAGAAGAAAAGCATGAACGGAAAAGCAGACCCTATTATTGATGGTTGAGCAGCATGCCCTTTGGTCTGCAGAAGAAAAACATGAATGAGGATTGGTTGGTCCAACTTTTTGAGTATCACAGGCCTCAAAAAGTTGGACCAACCAATCCTCATTCATGATACTGTAAGAGCGAAGTTTTATAATTGCTCATAGATTAGGTATTTTTCGTACCCCATTACAAACCGTTGTTACAAATTGAAGACTATATTCCCTTTTGCCTCCATGATTATTTGAAGACATGTGAGTGATCGATCCTCATGTTAGAGATTCATGCCGTAAGGATCATCCTGTACATTTTATGGAGGTTTACGAACTTGTGATTTTGATTTCTCTATTAAATATATTCTGGGATGTTTGTTTTTTACTCAAGGAATTTTATAAAATGATTTTTGAAAATAACTTTTTTTATTTTTAACCTCATTATAATGAGATGTAGATCTCGATAGAATGAACATTTTAGTTCATTAGAACGAAGTCTAAAGTCGTTAGAAAGAAATGGAAATTGTGTTAGAACGGACTTATTATGAGCATCTAATGAGATGGACTTTGTTTAATGGAACCACTCTCATTAGAAGCTCATTTGGAGGTCGATTGAACGCGATAATATTATTGTTCGAACGATATTGGACCTCAATAGAATGAACCTGTAGTTTTGTTCGAGCGAGACCCTATTTTCGTTCGAACGAGGTCACCCCTCAAAATTTGTGTTTTTCTATACAAAAATGCCGTTATTGAGTAGTTTTTCTCAAGATTTTTGGCGAAAACAAAATTCACATACCGGTTCCAAAAAAATTTAATTTTTTGTTGCTTTAAAACAAGATTTGTTTGTCTAAATCACTCATCCCATAGAATAATTAGTTGAGTTTCAAACCCTAGTTCCCAAAAACTACATCAAACCCTTGTAAAGTTCAATATATGAATTATTTGTGGAGCCGAGGCTCTATTGCTGAAGAAGAAAGGATTCCGTAATCCTAAGGTCGATCAGTGAATACCGAGGGAAAGTTGATTCATATGGACGATGTTGGACTATGATATGACACCCTGCCTAATAAAATACCGGGTGATCAATCCTATAACAAATTAAAATAGGAGTCTCATATGGTTCATTCTTATCATCACTGCCGAAAACCAAATTAATTACTAATAACCTATTAGGCTGGAGTCAAAATTTTATTTAACTAATCTTTTTTTAACCAAACCATTCCAATAAAACCATCACAATAATTTATATATACAAAAAATGAAATGAAATAAAATAACCGAACACTCGATTTAATATAATACAACCAAATCGAATGCCGCACTAAAAGACGATAAAAGAATAAATGAATACAGTTGGGCTATAGGCCCGAATGTTTCTACAATATCTCCTATCTAGATATCAAGGATATAAACGTCTACAATAAACCTGCATGCATCCACAGCTGCTGTAGCAAATGTCTGACTCGAAGGAATCCTCATCCAGGTATCCAGACACCTATATATATAGCAAAAGAGGGGAAAATAAAGAAACGTATCAGAGCCCGAGTTTTGAAAATATTTTAGCAAGTGCATAAATGCCATATTTTTAAAATAGGAAATCTCTCATATTTAAATTTGTATCAAACTCTCATGACATACCCGTCACCCCTCTTCTAACAGTGCACACCTATCGCATACCTTTTAAACCATCTAATTAAGCTACCCTGCCTAACTAATCTATAACACCCCTCCTCTAAGTCTTTTAACTATCACCTACCCTGCATGGTATAATATTGGCTATACGGTAAGCTATTACACGAGCTTAAATTAATATAATCCTCAATTAGATTTATATATATTTTGTCATATATATAGGCATACCGTTCATATTCCAAAACTTTCACTAGTTTAAAATACCATTTTCACTTTGGTATATAAAATATCGTATATATAATTCCCATTTTAATATACGAATCACAATTTAAATTCGGATATAATCACCCGGATGAGAATAAAACCTTATTCATTTTACTCTTTACACCAGCTAAAGCTATATAATATCTCGTCTTCATATACAAGCAATATACAATGCGCAGCAAGTATAATTATACCTATCATAATCATGAGTATAATAACCATCCCACCTATCTATAACTTGAGGATGTAGTCTCATAGTTCCTATCCTCATTCGGGTTTACTCACTCAACCACGGTACCAAGCCAGACTCACTCATGGTCATGGTAAAAATACACAACGGTAGAGGCGGTCATGTTCCCTCCTGAAAGTGGAATACACACATCGCACTCGTATACGGGATGAAATGACCTAAGGATATACTCTCCCTGCTCCTCAAGCCAGGGGATTCACCCACATCACGCAACCTCCCTAGATAGCACTAGGGCAAATATATAAATTGGTTGTCCAACCCTACGCCCGGGGAAGCCTGTGGAACCAGCCTCTAAGATAAAAATATACCAATCACACAGATACATTTATTCGTATCGCATCATACATATATACAGTAACAACTCCAGTATATAATATATATATCACTTCTCAATATATATGGCTAAAATTGCCAAACTCTCATAGCGATAGCCAATAACCCTGAATATTCCCACTCGTAATAGTGTCTAAGTATTTGCACACTTACAATACTAAACTTATAAGTATTCTCTAAATTAATATATAACTCGCGCCTTAATCACTTTTAAGGACTTATATATACTCCCGAATATACCAATTCATAATTACTAAATAAGTATACTCTCAACTTATTTTAGTCCCATAGGTATCGCATTACCTATAATAATAGTCGTCGGCCGACACCGGATAGCCGCTCGAGCATCTCTAGCCCCTATCCTACTTTCCATCCTACTCACATCCTAGGATTCACTCAAACATATAGGCGGTATATAAATATATTTTCGACATGTATAATATATATATAATCGTCCTCCAAAATACTACCCTGGGTGTTACTCGTAACGAACACCCCCTAAATTAGTAGGTCCTGGATTTTACTTTCAACTAACCCAACATATACATCTCACTCAAATAATAATTTAGAATTCCCCACACTATTTTTAGGAACTCTAAATGTCTAACTCCACAATTCATTTTTCCTCAAAACTACACCTTAAGTGCCACACAATTTTGCACCCTCCTAGTCCAAATTAATCCCCTTAAATGGATAGGTATGGAATTCCCTTAGTTGAATATTTATTTCCTCAAATAAATAAGCTAGAAACAATCAATTTAGTGATATGCTCAAAGTGTACCAGACAATCCAGGACCTCAAGCTCGGCCTTATGACAGTCGAGGTAATAGAAGTTCTAGAATACCTATCAGCAACATCGTCCTACTCAGGTCGGCCACAGCCGACACCCCCTCGACTATGAACCTCATCTCGAACACAACCGAGATTATCTAGAACCTTGGGGAACAGTTTTTATCAGGTCATCCATAGCCGACGTCGCACCTACCCCATACATCAACCTCGGCTGGTCATCAGCCGAGGTCAGCAAGGACTCATGGGTTAACCACCCTTCATCACCATCGGCCCTAGCCAATATTGCAAGTGCCACATGAGAATCAGCAGCCCTGCAGGCTCAGCGTCAATCGTCAGGTCAACATCGGCCCTAGATGACATTCCACATATCTAACCTCAGCTGGCATCCCAGCCAAGGTCATCATATAATTCCCAGCCAAGGCAGGGTTCGTACCTCACCAACCTCGTACTCACCCAGGCTGAGGCTGGTACTAAGCAAAGACAGCCAAGCCTCTATGCGTACATGTATGGCTTAAGGCACGTGGATAAATCTATTATAATTGAATCATTCCCTCCAAGTGAGGGAATATTGAGGGCATCATTACTTAGTTAAAGATTAGCCATGTGTCATCCTTCCACTAGCTGAATCTCCATGCACTTGCTCATTATATGCTTGGGGGGTACATTACACCCCCCAAAACACTACATATAAAGGTCATCCTCTACCTTGCAAAGGGTTCGATAATGACAACCCTAGCTGAAACTCTGTCATTTTACATAGTAAAGAGAGAAATCTTGAGAGATGGTATCCATGGCCATTAGAGCCTTCATTCAGTGATATTACTCACACACACTTACAGTGGACGTAGGCCAGATTGGCTGAACCACTTATATTCAAGTGTTCATCCTCTTCTCCTCATCTCCTTTTACATATATATATATATATATATTCTCCTGTGCTGCCATTTTTATCACTTGCTCGAGCTTGTCAACACCTTACCTGGTAGTGTTGTTTTCAGCATCATCATTTTAGCGCCGTCTGTGGGAATGAGAAGCTGTCTCTTCTTCTTTTCCTGCTTAACCTCACCGGAGACTCTGGTAGTGAACCAGGCCTCACCTCTTTTCTAGAGTTGCTTCACCATTGAAAGAGGTCCTTTAAGGTTTGAGCTCATTTCTTCACAAGCTCTTTTGTTTTAATATATGGCACCAGAATTACTACCACCTCCTCCACCACCTGGTGCTGGAGGGCCTAGTTCCAGCCAGGCACCACCACAGTCCGAAATGGCAGAGGTGGCGACAGCCGTGAAGTCCTTGGTGGCAACGTAGTAAGCAATGAAGGAGAAATTCACACAGCTCAGTCAAAATATGATGAGTCCACCTGGGGTCTCACTGGAGATGATTACTCCGGCGGCTACTCAGTCTCATCCTTAAGCCAGGGGACCACTCCAGGCACCGCGAAAAGACTAACCTACACCTCAATGGAGGAGGGGCATTACTGACCCTAGGCGTGTGCATCTGGGGAGGCAAGGACACCCTTGACCTGAGGATATGTATGATGATATGGAGGTAAAAGATGCCCCAGAGGGATGCTGGGAGACGTATGAGGTTTCGAACAACACTGTACGTCCTATCCACCAAAGCCGAGGTTGTGGGGACAGAAGGGAGGATGGTGCCCAACAGAGAGGATCATCTTTTGATCGTTTGAGCAGAGGGTCGGACTTTGAAAGGCTCAGCCCAGTAAATGTCCTGAGGCAGAGGTTATTCAGTTCAAAGAGTGCACCAGGGTCACAAAGGAAAGATGGGGAATATCGACCTCATCATGGTCGACCTCATCATGGCCGAGACAGGGATCAAGAGGAGGTCAACAGCCGATATTATGCTGCGACTGGGGAACCCTCAGTCCACCCCTTGGAGATGGCTGGGGATAACCTCGACCAAGATGACGTTGCGAGGCCATGGAATAACTCCATACTACATCTTGAAGAGAAGATAGGAGACCTCATCAAAAGCTGAGACCCACTGCAAAGAGGTTTCTCATACGGCTCTCCATTCGTGACTAAGATAGTGAGCTTCCCTACCCCTGCCAAGTTCAAACCACCTACGGTGTCTCCCAAGTATGATGGTAGCACTAACCCTGTGCATTATATTGAGATATACCAATCTGTGGAGGACATTTATTCAATACTAGATGAGATAAATTGCCAGGCCTTCTCCAGGACTTTGATGGAAGCTGCACACGTCTGGTTTACCTCTCTTCCAAAGAACTCAATTGAGAACTTCAAGGGCTTGGCTGAACGGTTCATTCACAATTTATGTTTTGGGGTAAGACCTCAAAAGAAGACCACCCACCTGTTGTATGTCAAGCAAGGCAAGAATGAGAGCCTAAGAGACTACATTGCTAGATTCAACAAAGAGAAATTGGAGGTTGAGGATTATGAAGAAAATATAGCCATGACAACCCTCATTAGAGGACTCGAGAAGGGAAAGTTATTATGGAAGCTTGCGAAAGACCCTCCCAAGTCTATGGCAGAGCTATTGGAAACTGAAGGAAAGGTCATGAACATCGAAGAGGCTATGGCCACGAAGTATGAGGATGAGAATGGAAGTGGCAGCGGGAAATTCCAAAGAAAAAAAGATGGAAAGAAGAGGTCAATCGACGATAAGTTTGCATGCTATAATCCTCTATATGTGAGCTGCGAACACATCCTCAACGAGATCAAGAATGACCGGTCTCTGAGATAGCCAGAGAAGTTGAAGGCTCCTCCACATAAGAGTAATAAGAACTTATGGTGTGAGTTCCACCAAGACCACGGCCATATGACAGACAAGTGCTTCGCCTTAAAGGATGAGATCGAGAAGATGTTGAAATTCAGGAAGTTAAGGAAGTATGTTGATGGTAAGGCTCCTAAGAGGGGAAGAGTTGACCATAAAAAGAAGAGAAATAACAGATTTTGAGATAATACCCCAGCAAGAAGAGACGATGACACAGATGGGGATGATGAAGACGATCCAGACCTCCCACCAAAATACGATAATGCCCTGGTGAAGAGGGTTGGAATGATCTCCTTTGGAGTTAACACCATCTGTGGAGGACTTACTGGAGGTGGCTCTGAAGTAGATGATCGAAGAGTTTATGTGGCAGAGGCCAAGTCAGTGAGCAAAGTAGAGGTTGTGAATCTAGCATCTTCGGATGCAAAGCAGAAGAGGAAGAAGGTAGATATGGATACTCTTATAGTTGGATTCTCCTGACTCGACTTCAAAGGTTTCCTAGCCCCACATGATGATCCTCTGGTAATAACAAAAAGAGTGCAGAGAATCCTCTTAGATGGAGGAAGTTCAGCGGGCGTGATGTTCTGGCCCTATTTTAAGAGCCTAAGCCTTAGCAGAGCTAGGCTAGTACCCTATCATCATCCTTTGATGGGATTCAGTGGGGAGAAGGTTCATTCGTTGGGGATGTATGAGATGGATGTGCGAATGGGTGACGAGTGGACTAAGAGGTTAACTCGAAAGATCATTTTTTTTGTTATGGATGAAAACATCTTCTCGGCATACAACCTCATCATAGGACAAGTTTCCCATAAGGATTTTAAAGCCATACCGTCAACGGTCCACCAAATGCTAAAATTACCGACCCCCTATGGGGTAGGGGAAGTGCAGGGGGACCATACCTCAGCGCGGGAATGCTACTTCAACTCGGAGGAAGAGAGAGAGGCCCATAAGAGAACAACCACATATAGCATTGATACACTTGATCCTAGAGATGAAACAAAGTTGAAGAAAAGAGAGGCCGCGGAAGAGGTAGAATCCATCGTCCTCAATAAGGACGAATCGGAAAGAACCGTCTAAGTTGGCAAGGCCTTAAAATCGAAGATCAAGGAAAAGATGATAAAATTCTTAAAGAAGAGGCAGAGTGTCTTCTCTTCGAGCCACGCAGACATGCCTGGCATCGACCCGGAGGTTATGTGCCATAAACTCAACGTGGCAGAAGGTGCTAAGACAATCAAATAAAGACGAAGAGTTTACTCTAGGGAAAAGTATGACATCATCAGGGAAGAGGTCAGAAAGTTGGAAGAGGCAGAATTCATCAGGGAGATCATATACCCAGAGTGGTTATCAAACGTCGTCATTGTACCCAAAGCCAATGGAAAATGGAGGATGTGCATATATTTCACAAACCTGAACAAGTCTTGCCCAAAAGATAGTTATCCCTTACCTCGGATTGATCAGATGGTAGATTCCACGACAGGGGATGATCTCATGAGCTTCATGGATGCATATTCGAGTTATAACCAGATATGGATGCTAAAGACTTAGAGAAGCTGGCTTTCACCATAGACAAGGGTACCTATTGCTATAAGGTCATGCCCTTCGACTTGAAGAATGCAGGGGCCACATATCAACGTCTTATAAATAAGATGTTTGTAGATAAAATTCGCAAGACCATGGAGGTATATGTATATGATATGTTGACAAAGAGCTTGAAGGCATGCACTCACATAAAAGACCTAGAGATAAGTTTCGACACCATGGACTTGTATAGAATGAAACTTAATCCTGAAAAAGTGTGTCTTTGGAGTGGGAGCCAAAAAAATTCTTAAATTCATTATCAATCAGAAGGGAATAGAGTCCAATCCTGAGAAGTTCAAGGCTTTGCTTGATATGAAGACACCAAGAAGTATAAAAGACGTTCAGAGGCTCACTGGAAGAGTATCTGCACTCAACAGATTTATTTCCAGAGCCATGGACAAGTGTCTTCCATTTTTTAAAGTGCTTAGAAAGGCCTTCAGATGGCATGAAGAGTGTGACAAAGCCTTTAAGAATCTCAAGTCCTACCTCGGATACCCCCTGCTCTTATCTCGGTCCATAATGGGGGAGAAGTTGTATGGTTACCTAGCTGTCTCAGAATTAGCTATAAGTGCAGCCATAGTACGGGAAGACATCGAGGTATAAAGGCCTATATACTTCAATAATAAGGCCCTTCAAGGGTCTGAACAAAACTAACTCAGGATGGAGAAATTGTCCTATGCTTTGATACACGCTTCCAGAAAGATGAAACCCTATTTCCAATCCCACTCTATGGTCATCCTCAATAATTCCCCATTAAGGCAGGTCCTCCAAAAGCCTGAGAAGTCAGGAAGATTGATGACCTGGGCCATCGAGTTGGGAGAGTATGACCTTATTTTTCAACCCAAGGTGGCCATTAAAGGGCAGTCACTTCCAGACTTTGTTTTTGATTTCACGTGGTAAGAGACTGAGGTTGAGAACAATCCAGTGATCGCAGAGGGATCAAATTGTAACGTCTTTCGAGACCCAAAAGAGGTTGTGTCCAACAAATCCAGAAGCAAAATAATTGAGAATGAGGAAGACATGTACCTCTTCAGACAAGGAACCCTTTCAGAGGGGAGTTTCTCTTCAAATAAAGACGTTTGGAACCTCTTCATTGACGGGTCTTCTTACAAAAGTGGAAGCGGTGCAGGGCTGATATTGTCAGCTCCAGATGGTACAAACATTGAATATGCACTAAGGTTAAACTTCAAATCATCAAATAATGAGTCAGAATATGAGTCCATGATAGCAGGCCTCTCCTTATCAAAGACTCTTAGGGTTGGTCGACTCCTACTTCATAGCGACTCGACGTTAGTTGTCAACCAAGTGTTTGGAGTTTATAAGGCCAAGGATGAAAGGATGGCCAGATACCTGAAGAGGGTAAGAATGATGCGATAAGGCTTCGAAGAGGTGAAGATGAAGAGGGTACCTCGACAAAATAATAGCAACGTAAATGCGCTAGCAAGGTTGGCTTCAGCAATAAGGACAGGCATCAAAAGGATAGTACCAGTCGAGGTCCTGCTCAAACTGACCATTAAGGAAGAAGAGGTTGCCAACTCCTGCTCAACTTGAACCTGGGAGAATCATGGATGGACCCACTCATCAGATATATCAAAGAGGGAGAGTTACTGGAATCAAAGCTAGAGAGGAGGAAACTGAGGTACAGAGCTGCAAAGTTCTCAATAATAGGAGATGTCCTATATAAGAAAGGATTTATGTTACCTATCCTCTCATGTGTTCATCCCACAGAGGTCCCATACATCCTACAAGAGGTACACGAGGGTTCTTTCTCCAATCACATAGGAGGAAGACCTTTGGCCAAGAGGATAATCACGCAAGGATACTGGTGGCCGGCCTTAGCCAAGGATGTTGCAGCCTACGTGAAGAGGTGTGACAAATGCCAAAGATTCTCCACTATTCCCCATCAACCTCATCACCTATGACGTCAATCAGTTCCCCTTATCCGTTCGTAGTATTGGGGATTGACTTAGTGGGTCCCTTGCCAAGGGCAACGAATAATTATCGATTTTTGATAGTAGCGATTGACTACTTCTCCAAGTGGGTGAAGGTTGAGCCTATGATCATGATTACAGAGCAAAAGACTTTCCAATTTATCTAGAAAAACATCATATGCAGACATGGCCTTCCGAACACCCTCATCTCAGACAACGGAACCCATTTCAAAAATTCTTCTTTGGAGAAGTATTGCGAGAGAGTTGGGATCAAGCATTTTTTCTCTTCTCCAGGCCGACCTCAGGCAAATGGTCAGACCGAAGTAACGAACTGAACAATCATCGACGGGATTAAGAAGAGGTTGGAAGAAACTAAGGGGAGATGGACTGAAGAGGTTTATGTTGTGTTATGGGCCTACAGAAAAATGGCTAGGACACCAACGAGGGAGACCCCATTTATGTTAGCACATGGCTCAGAAGTCATCATACCAACAGAGGTAGGACTCTCCACTCACAGAGTTTAGACCTATGACCCTGAAAATAATTGGGAGGAGAGAAGACTTGCCCTAGATTTAATTGAGGAGAGAGGGGAAGACGTCGATATCATATAGGCAACCTACCAGCAGAGAACAGCAAAATTCTACAATCAAAGGGTGAGATCGAGACCCATAGCTGTAGGAGACTTAGTGCTAAAAAAGACGTTGCGTAAGGAAAATAAGCTTCACCCAAATTGGCATGGCCCTTACAAAGTGATCGAGGAGGTTATACCCCATACCTACCGGCTAGAAAATCTCGAAGGGGAACCTTTCTCTAATCCATGGAATGCTGATCATCTGAAGAAGTATTACATATGATGCAGCAATTTTTCTATGTAAATGTATCATTGTATGAAGAGAATATTAATGAGAAGATCAGTTCCTATGTCAATTATTTGTTCATTATGCTTTCAGTGAAATTTATAAGGGTAACATCTTAGTTTGATGACCTCAGACCTTAAAACATCATAATTTGGTGACAAGTTCTGACGTGAAGCATCATAGTTGGATGACCTCAGACCTTAAACATCATTAATTTAGTGACAAGTTCTGAGGTACAGCATCATAGTTGGATGACCTCAGACCTTAAACATCATAATTTGGTGACAAGGTCTGATGTGCAACATCATATTTGGATGACCTCGGACCTTAAAAAATCATAATTTGGTGACAAGGTCTGAGGTGCAACATCATAGTTGGATGACCTCAGACCTTAAAACATCATAATTTAGTGACAAGGTCTGAGGTGAAATATCATATTTAGATGACCTCAAACCTTAAAACATCATAATTTGGTGACAAGGTCTGAGGTGCAACATCGTATTTAGATGACCTCAGACCTTAAACATCGTTAATTTGGTGACAATGTCTGAGGTGCAACATAATATTTGGATGACCTCAGACCTTAAATATCGTTAATTTGGTGACAAGGTCTGAGGTGCAACATCATATTTGGATGAACTCAGACCTTAAACATCATTAATTTGGTAACAAGGTCTGAGGTGCAACATCATATTTGGATGACCTCAGACCTTAAAACATCATAATTTGGTGACAAGGTCTGAGGTGCAACATCATATTTGGATGACCTCAGACCTTAAACATCATTAATTTGGTGATAAATTCTGAGGTTCAATATCATATTTGGATGACCTCAGACCTTAAAACATCATAATTTGGTGACAAGGTTTGTGGTGCAACATCATATTTGGATGACCTCAGACCTTAAACATCATTAATTTGGTGACAAGGTCTGAGGTGAAAAATCATATTTGGATGACCTCAGACCTTAATATCATAATTTGGTGACAAGGTCTGAGGTGCAACATCTTATTTGGATGACATCGGACCTTAAACATCGTTAATTTGGTGACAATGTCTAAGGTGCAACATCCTATTTGGATGACCTCGGACCTTAAAACATCATAATTTGGTGACAAGGTCTAAGGTGCAACATTATATTTGGATGACCTCAAACGTTAAACATCATAATTTGGTGACAAGGTCTGAGGTGCAACATCATATTTGGATGACCTTGGACCTTAAAACATCATAATTTGGTGATAAGGTCTGAGGTGAAACAGCATAGTTGGATGACCTCAGACCTTAAAACATCATAATTTGGTGACAAGGTCTGAGGTGAAACATCATATTTGGATGACCTCAGACCTTCAAACATCATAATTTGGTGATAAGGTCTGAGGTGCAACATCATAGTTATATGACCTCAGACATTAAACATCGTTGATTTGGTGACAAGGTCTGAGGTGCAACATCATATTTGGATGACCTCAGACCTTAAAACATCCTAATTTGGTGACAATGTCTAAGGTGCAACATCATATTTGGATGACCTCACACCTTAAAACATCATAATTTGGTGACAAGGTCTGAGCTGCAACATCATATTTAGATGACCTCAGACCTTAAACATCATTAATTTAGTGACAATGTCTGAGGTGCAACATCATATTTAGATGACCTCAGACCTTAAACATCATTAATTTGGTGACAAGGTCTGAGGTGCAACATCATATTTGGATGACCTCAGACCTTAAAACATCATAATTTGGTGACAAGGTCTGAGGTGCAACATCATATTTGGATGACCTCAGACCTTAAACATCATTAATTTGGTGATAAGGTCTGAGGTGCAACATCATACTTGGATGACCTCAGACCTTAAAACATCATAATTTGGTGACAAGGTCTGAGGTGCAACATCATATTTGGATTCCCTCAGATCTTAAAACATCATAATTTGGTGACAAGGTCTGAGGTGAAACATCATAGTTAGATGACCTCAAACCTTATAACCATTAATTTGGTGATAAGTTACAAGGGTAACATCATAGTTTAGTGATGAAGGCACCATTATATCGAGGCTTCGGACCTTAATATAAACACCATTGCATGACATATAAAAATATTCAAGGTCAAAAGAAGCAAAGTTCTCCTCAGAGAATGATATAGCACAGAAGTTAGAATTACAAATCAAAATGTGATAGAAAATTTTATCCGAGGTTACAGACCAATATATCATAAACAAAAATTATGATGTTTGAGGTCCACAAGATACAGCCTAAGAGTCTGCAATCTCAGGGTTGGTGGCCACAGCCTCACTCCCTTGGCCGGTGTTGGTCACTTCCACCCCATCATCCTGAGGGTTGACATCCTCAGTCCCTGTAGCCTCAAAAGGTGTGGTCTCTACAGGAGTATCAACTTCTTCCTCCACCTCTTGTAAAGCCTGGGTAAATTGAGAATTAGAGAAGCCCAGACCAACGAAGTCAGAGCCTGCCAAGCTCCCTGACTCCTTATCTTTCATGGAAGCCCATTTACCAGTGGCTTTAACACCTCTTTCGAGGTATTCAAAGCCAAAGCTGATGAATTCATCAGAGACCTTGTAGTCCTCCAATATCTTCTCTGAGGCATCCTCCACGGAAGCTTTAACAACAGCATCTACTTTTTGTTGAAGGGATTCATCCTTAGCCTTCATGGCAGAGCTATGATCCTACTTAAGTTTGGCAATTTCTTTCTCCAGCTACGTAGCCCTAGCTTCAGACCCCTTAAAGGAAGTCTTTAGATGTTCCACTTCAGTATTTAGATCGGCCTCTATCTTCTGGGACTCTCTTCCCTTTTCAATCAGGGGCATCTTCCTCGGAGTCCAGTCGATAAACTGGTGCATGGTGAGGATACCCTGCAAAACATATTTAGACACATGAGTTCAAGAGCTAATAAAATTCAAAGTCGATGTTACAATTGAAAAATAAAAGAAAAAGTCTTACTTGGATAGATCTATGAAGATAAAAATCTACAAGCAAGGAGGTGTCTAAAGAACGGCAGAAGCGTTTATTAACATCAGTCATAATAGAGCTGATGGAGTCCAGGGCCTTCATGCTTTATCCTATAAAGTTTTCGCTGATCTTTAACTACTCCAGGAGAGCTGCAAGTGCATCATCGGTGGAAATAGGTATGGTGTGATCCCCATTTAAGGCCTTCTTCTGCCTCTGATCCTTAGGAATAGGGACGATGGATTTCATTTTTCTTGAGGCATCGGTCTTTGAAGAGGTTGGAGGAGGAGGAGGTGCATTAAGGCCTGTTTTCCTAACCAGCTTGATGAGGCTAGGAGCTTCCATTTCCCAGAAGTCATCTGAGATCCCTTCGGGACGTTCTGTAAAAATTTATTTGAGTTAATAAATCAGACACACCAAAATATCAGAGGTACAACTTAGCAAAATAAAACACTTACGAAGTTCGGCTAAAGGACTTACCTCAGGCCAGTCTCAGAGAGGTAGTAACGGGTCATCAGGTGTTCGTACTTGACCAACCGACCAATCTCCCCCTGATCTTGAAGGTCCTTGACCTTTTTAAGGTTATCTCGGCTTAGCCCAGGGTCGGCTTTGGCATCCAGTGGCAGTTTTACCCACCTCAGAGGGGTCCTCGGATCTAGAGATGAAGAGGGGGCACAAGTGCCAAATTCCCATGCCAAAAAAATAAAGAAGTATCGTGGTTTTCAATTGTGATTTGAGGTTTGGGTAACCAACAACATCTTCTTATCAGACCTCCTAGCTAGGAAGTGGTAGTAGCTCGGATGGTTTCGGGCAGAGGAGCGCATGTAGCACCCTGTGAAGACCCTGACAGGAAGGTCTGAATGATGAAATACCCTTCATAGGATGATGGCTCCAATCATCAACCTCGAGGCATTAGGAGACAACTGGGAATGGGCCAAATTGATATGGGATAATACGACCCTAATTGTTGGATAGATGGGGAGACAAAATCCTAACTTAAACATCTGCTCATATACGCAGATCTCCCCATCTCGGCCACCAAAGGCCCTCTCATCCCTCAGAGGTCTCCTAAGTTTAATAGAAGGACCTATGGAATAAAGATGCCTAAAAGCTAAGAGGTCGAATTCATTGGCAGTACTCTCTATCTCGGCTGCCTCTGAGACATCAACGTCACTTTCGTGACCATCAATTTCATCCCTGGCGATGTCAGCCTGGGCAGGCGTAGGAGCACCATCAGGGAACCTCTGAGTAAACGCATCCCTCGTGGCGGTCGACAGGGGAATAACATCAATGATTGGGGGAATATCCACACTCGGCCCCACAACTTCAACATCAAAAGAAGTCCCTAAAGTGCTAGAACCGTTGTGGGACGAGGCACGACATTCTACCTCGGCCTGATTAGGGACCTGATCTTGCCTAATAGGGAAATCCATTGCATCCTGGAATGAATCTATAGACATAGGTCTGAGGTGGATGACTCGGACATATGAGAGGAATCAATTCGTTCCCCTGATGTCTCAACAGCCTCGGCTGGTTCAGGGTACACCACCTTCAGACGTGGGAGAAAGATAGGTCTGTGAGGGAATGCCTCAGCCCTACGAGCTTCCTCTTGGGCTCGTTCTATTTTCCTAATCTTGTCTAAAGTCTTCTCCCTAAGAAAAGGGAATTCCTCTAAGAGCTGATAAAGAGGTAAGAGCATATGAGTCGGACCTTACACTTGGGACTCAATCAAAAATAAATAAATTGGCAACTTAACTAAGGATCAAACTGAGATTTTAGATCAAGAACAAGTAAGAACATGCAAGAATAGTCACCGAAAAACTCAAGAATCTCACTGGAAAACTCAAAAATCTCGTCGAAAATTAAAGAAATAAGAATAAAAGGGGCAAAAAATGGCAGAGTGAGGTGGACACGATACCTGTAGACTCACGAAATAGAGATGTAAAGAAACGAAAAGACCCCTAAAAACGCAACAGCCAAGCCCTTGTAATAGAGAGAATTGCAGAGATAGCCAAGGCGGGAAAGAGAGAAATGAAGAAGAAAGATAAGGAAATGGAGTTTAAACCTTTAAGTGGGTTGGCACAACTCCCAAGGACCATCATTACCTTGGGAGCCCAAAAGACAATCAGAATCATTGCACTTATCAGGCACGCTACCCACTCTAATAGGTGACACATGTTAAAGTTATGGTGGTACATAAGGAAAATATAGCCTCGGGAACGTATACCCCTTAATCACCTACTCACATATGTAACTAAAGGCTAGGGGTGATTGATATGCCCAAAGTGTACCAGACAATCCAGAGACCTCAATCTCGACCTTATGATAGCCTAGGAAATAGAAGTTCTAGAATACCTATCAGCAACATCATCCTACTGAGGTCATCCATAGCCGAAGCCCCCTCGACTACGGACCTCATCTCGGCCACAGCCGAGATTATCTAGAACCTTGGAGAAAATTTCTTATCAGGTCGTCCATAGACGATGTCGCACCTACCCCATACATCAACCTCGACTGGTCATCACTCGAGGTCAGCAAGGAATCATGGGTTAACCACCCTTCATCGCCATCAGCCCTAGACAACGTTGCAAGCGCCACATGAGAATCAGCAGCCCTGCAAGCTCAGCGTCAATCGTCAGGTCAACATCGGCCCTGGACGACGTTCCACATATCTAACCTCAGTTGGCATTCCAGCCAAGTTCATCATATAATTCCCAGCCAAGGCAGGGGTCGTACCTTACCAACCTCATACTCACCCAGGCCGAGGTTGGTACTAAGCAAAGACAGCCGAGACTCTATGCGTACATGTATGGCTTGAATCACATGGACAAATCTGTTATAACTGAATCATTTCGTCCATGTGAGGGAATATTGAGGTCATCATTACTTAGTTAAATATTAGCCAGGTGTCATCCTTCCACTAGCTGAATCTCCATGCACTCGCTCATTATATGCTTGGGGGGTACATTACACCCCCCAAAACACTATATATAGAAGTCATCCTCTACCTTGCAAAGGGATCGATAATGATAACCCTAGCTGAAACTCTATCATTTTACACAGTAGAGAGAGAAAGCTTGAGAGATTGTATCAATGGCCATTAGAGCCATCATTCAGTGATATTACTCACACACTCACAGAGGACGTAGGCCAGATTGGTTGAACCACTTATATTCAAGTGTTCATCCTCTTCTCTTCATCTCCTTCTACATATATATATATATATTCTCCTATGCTGCCATTGTTATCACTTGCTCAAGCTTGTCAACACCTTACCTGGTGGTGCTGTTTCCAGCATCATCATTTAGGAAATTAATCTGTTTAAACAAAACAGATCGAAATTGTCAAAATTTTTGAAGGGTCAATCGATCAACCCCTGGTTGTCGATCGATCGATCGAACATGTCAGCTTCTTCTTCGAGACTTTGTTTCGCCCATTAACATACCTCTAATCTTTTATCTCCTCTCCTATCATCATCCAACCTTAACCAACAATATATATACACATAAAAAGGGTTCTAATCATCCTAGAACCAATAACCAACAACTAGTTTCAATTAATTCCAAAGTTGCTCAAATTGGATATCATCCCAATTTTATTCGTTCAAACTACGAAACAGCCGTTTTGATTCATGAAAACTCAAACCAAAAATATTTATAGTTTTTCACACCAACTATAATATGAGAAATAAACACACTAAAACATTAAAGTAAGTAAACACTTGCCTCCTGGATAAAATCCGAGGACCTCGAGTCAAATCGTGCCGAGTATGGTCAGAATCCCCTTTTTTTCCTTCCTCTCTTCTCTTCTTCCTTCTTTCTCTTCACTTTTTCTCTCCTAGGGCTGAAATGTGAGAGAAATAAGGGTTATAAGGGTTTATAAAGCTTATCCCTTATTATATCCAAAATTGACTCGTATACTCAATTGCGAGTCCCTACTAGTCCAAAAGTCCCCCGAACCTAAACACTGCCCCCGGACACTCTACTCTGACTATCTCGGCCATTAAGAAACCAACCGTACACTCAAAATCTCCATTCGAGTCACTTAACCAAAAATCACTAATTAAACCCAACACATCTCAATGCACGTGTTTTTCAAATAAAATATTATCCTTCGTCACTTTACCCAACTTCGACATGTAATAAAACAATCCAACTCATATACTTAGTCCCGTAAGAAAACCTAATCCATGTAAATATTAATCCGACACCAGCAACTAATATTTACTACTTACTTTAAATTCTCAATTTATTACATTATACTCATAAATTCCAAAAAAATGTTATTCACATAAATTCCTCAAATTTCCAAATTACATCCACTTATATAATTTAAATATCCATAAAATTATGGGGTATTACATATGATGCATCTGATGAATATTTGAAGATTTGTGCATTATACTTAGTGGAGCTCTAAGTAGTCTGTAAGTCATCGAGTTTTTCATATTCTTCAATAATGTTAAAATTTAGGTCTTGCCTAAAAGTGATTTTTTCTCATATTCTTATTTTGTGTGTTTGGTTTGATTATATTGATTACAACATTTAATTTGGAATTTATCTTCCATGCACACCTTAATCTAATCAAGATAAAAATTTGGATTAAAAATTGGATCTTGGGTGTGCATAACCTAATATATGAACTATCCATATGAACCCGCTTTCTTAAATCTGTATCAGAGCAGGTTACACTAAGTTTTTGTGTGTTTATTTAAATTAGGGTTTAAGTGGATAATTTGTATAATAGGTTACCTATTTTTGATGGGTCTAATTATGCTTATTGAAAAACTCGAATAAGCTCGGCATTGAAAATGAATGACAAGCATGTATGTCTTGTTTGTGAAAGAGGGTGGACACCACCCACGGTGACTAATGGCGATGCCATAAGTCCCAAACTCGTCACCTCTTAGACACATGATCAACTAAAATGGAGTAATTTTAACTCAAATGATTTAAGTGCCATTAATGGAGCCGTCACCGCTAACGAGTTTCTTCACTTCATAACACGCACCACGTCTAAGGAAGCGTGGGATACTCTCCAACTCACTCACTAGGGTGCCAACATTGTGAAAGCTTCTAAGCTTCAAAATCTCACCACGGGGTTTGAGACTATTACCATGTTAAATACCGAGTCATTTGATGAATTTTATGCGCGATTGTCTGATATTATTAACTCAAGTTTTATTTTGGGTGAGAAAATTCGTGAGATACACGTTGTAAAAAAGATTTTGAGATCCCTTCTGTCCTGATTTATTCCTAAGGTTAATGTCCTTTATTCATTGGGAATTTTAGATACGCATAGGTTAGAAGAACTCGTACAAGACCTTAAAACTTATGAAATCAATGTGTTTCCCAAAATTATTAAACCTAAGGAAAATGGAATTACTTTAAAAGTTCAATCTAAAAAGAAAGATGAGGCTTGTTCTAACTCTAAGTACGATTTTGATCCCGATTATCTTTCCCTTTTCACAAAAAAAATCATAAATTTATCAATCTACGAAAAGAAAATACTTCCAAAGAAAATAAAAGTTTTGAGAAAGATAAAATGTTTAAATTGGGCGAGAAAAAAATTCAAAAAGTTAGAGGGGAGTACTTTAAAAAAGATGGGGATAGATTCTATTAGTGTGATGGTAAGAGTCACAAAGCTCATGAGTGTGCTACGTGGTTTAAGAGACAGAGCAAGGACAAAGCTGTATTCAATGCCACTCTTAGTGATAGCAAGGTCAACTCGATGGATTCTAGGAGCGAATCACAACATGAATGTAATTTCACCGCATTCATGACCAGTCATGTTAGTACATCGAGAACACCTCACACCAATGAGGAAGTTTCTAATCATGATGACCTCGACTATGAGTCAATTCAATCCGTAGAGAGTAATGAAGATGATGTTTTGAGTGAGGGGGAGTGTGATCTTCAATGTGCTTATGCCGATGTTTACAACGAGTCCTTTAAAATGAAAAATAAAACTAAAAGTATGGAGATTAGGGTTTTAGGTATAGAGAGTCGAGAGAAAGCGTGTCCTTGGTGAGAGTTTATTTGGGAGAGAGGGTCATTTTAGTGGAGAGGTAAAATGTTAACTTGGCCAATAAAATGGATAGTCTTACGAGATATCTTCAAGCTTCATTGGAGACTTGTGAGAAAATTAAATCCCTTATATCCCAACTCGAGAAAGATCTCGAACATGCCCGGAAGGTCAAGGTTACCATAGAGGATATATCGAATAAGGTTAAAAAATATGTTCCTCGATCTCGCTTTAGGTTTTAAAGAGAGGCAAGGAATAGGTTACGACAGTGCATCCACTTCACATGTCACTCTTGAACCGATTCTTAAATTTGGGGTGGATCCATATGGGCCTCGATATAACCCACCAAACAGAATTTAGCCTAAACGAGTGAACCAAGGTAAACCCAAACAAGTCTATGTTTGTACCTATTTCAAATAAAGAGTTCACCTTAGGGAATTTTGCTAGAAGTTAGTACGAACTAAACGTACACATACTCCCATGCATCGCTATAGCAATTTTGATGGCCTTTGAGAGCAAGTTGAGTTCCTAATCACGACTTCGCAAAGCTTAATGGAAGAATTTCAAAGGATGTCTATACCTTTTGAGAATGCTTCTAACGCTACGACTAAAGCCAACAATGATAAGGGAAAATAAAAGGTTATCTCATCTTGAATACTTAAGAAAGTTGACAAATATCTTATTATTTACATTGCTCTCAAGGTTCAAAATACTTCACATTGGTATTTTTATAGTGGGTGATCGAGGCCCATGACTTATGACAAGTCGTATTTTACTGACCATGTGGATCCCGAGGAAGGTAAAGTCACCTTTGGAGATGGGATTAGGTCCAGTATTTTAGGATTTAATTGTCATGAGATACTCGAATTTCCTAAACTAGAAAATGTGTTGTACGTTGAAGGGTTGAAAGTGAACTAGATTATCATAACCAACTTTGTGATGCAAACTTTGCGATAAAATTCGATCGGTCCGAGTGTAACGTATATAATCAATACGATGAACTATTACTTTAAAGTATAAGGACCAATGATAATTGCTATGGAATCATTCCCAAATCCTCCTTGGTGTGAAATAATTCCACAACCTCCTCTATGGACCTTTGTCGTTAATAATTAGGTCATGTGAACTTTAGAGACATTAAAAGAATAGTGAAGAAATACATAGTGTTGCGTGGCCTATCATTGCTTAGAAAACTAACTTCCTTTGTTTTTGGTCCTTGATAATAAGGAAAATAAAGTCTAAGTCCCCATCGAAAGCTAAATAACATTACCACTTCTCATGTGTTGGAGATAATACATATGGATCTTATGGGTCTTATTCGTATGGATATCTTAGGTGGGTGTTCGATGAGTTTTAGAGATACTCTATCGCGGGGATTCTTAGAGAAAAGTTTGATATTGTTGGATTCCTAAAAACCAAGTGTCATGTCCTACAAAACCAACACAGTGTCACTATTATACGAATGCTTAATAACAACTAGTAGTGGCAAAATATGGCCCAAATAATAATACAATCCATATTAGTCCAGTCATCTAAATATGGGGCCCATATTTAAAAGCTATGATTTAAATATGGGGCCCATATTTAAAATCTATGAGTCAAATATGGGACCCATATTTGAAACCTAGTAATCAAATATAGAGCACAATTTTAAAAGATACGAATCCAATATAAAACTCATTTTTGAAAGTTAAGAGTATACCTCGAATTGTAATAGTTACTATAGTAGAAAATAATGGGTTGGCCCAACCCATATCCACATCTAACCCAACCCATATTTGGCCCAACCCATATTTAACCCGCTCAGATTAGGCCCAGTCCATAATTTTACCACTGCTAGTGACAACGATACTGAATTGAAAGATGTCGGGGTGGATAGCTATTTTGATGGATATGGAATCAAACACGATTTTTTGGTCATTCGTTCTCCTCAACAAAAATGGATAGTTGAGAGGAAGAATCGAACAATACAAGACATGGTTAGATCCATTCTTCTTGGAGAAACATCCATAGATGTTTTTGGGTAAAGGCGGTTAATACCACATGCCATACAATAAATTGGATATATATTTATCCACACACATTACACACACCATAAGAGTTTTGGACAAGGAAGAAACCAATATGTCGTATTTTTGTGTCTTTGGGAGTACTTTCTACATCTTGAGATATAGAGAAAAATTAGGAAAGTTTGACTCTCGAAGTGATGAGGGGATATTTTTAGGTTATTCATCGTCAAGTAGGACTTATAGGGTGTTTAACCTGGCAAGCTCTAAGGTTATGGAGACAATAAACATCATGATTATATATGATGAGTCATCGACGTCAGATGACCCTGACCTTGAGTGAGAGGAAGATGCACCCCCTCAATGACGATCTCATTATTTTTTGTACTACCCTTGTGGACCCCACTCTTGATGTAGAGGATCCACCCTCTTGGGTTTAAAAGATTCATGAACCTTTCGCTATATTTGGTCATCCTATACTAGGTGTCAAGACTGGTGCTCAACTTGAGAATGTGATTGGTACCCTATGGATTCACAAGAATAAGATGGATGAGAATGGTTCCATAGTTCGCAATAAGGATAGGTTGGTCTCTCAAGGCTACACACAGATTGAGGATATAGACTTCAATGATAAATTTACTTCTATTGTTAGGCTTGAGTCCATCTGCTTACGACTCTCCATATCATGTCCTCTACGCTTCAAGTTATGTCAAATGAATGTTAAGAGTTCCTTCCTTAATCGAATTCTATAGGAGGAAGTGTACGAGGAACAACCAAAGGGGATAGAAGATCCAAAGCACTCGAGACATGTCTTTTATCATAAGAAGGCCATGTATAGTTTGAAGCAAGCGCCCAGTTCTTGGTAGGAGAGGCTTACTTCTCATCTCTTAGCTCGTGGCTTCAAGAGAGGGGGAGTGTCTAAGACATTGTTTATGAGGAAAGAGAGTGATGTGATATTGGTTACCCAAGTTTATGTGGACAACATAATGTTTAAATATATGTTCTCCCGACATGCTTACACTTTTGAGGAGGAGATGAAAATCGGGTTTGAGATAATCATGGTCAGTGAGCTTACGTTCTTCTTAGGTATCCAATGCATCAACTTAAGGATGAGATCTCAACCCAAATATACTAAGGACCTAGTAAAGAAGTTTGGTTTAAACTCCACTAATCACTCACGTACCCATATGAGTACATCGACTAAGCTTAGTAAAGATGCTTTAGGTAAGGATGTAGAACAAACCCTTTATAGGAGCATGATAGCTTGTCTTATCTACTTGACTGCTAGGCATCCTGATATTGCCTTTATTATTGGAGTTTTTCACGTTACCAAACATCCCCAAAAGACTCTTACTTTCTCGCACTTAAATGTATCATTAAATACGTGATTGGCATTCTTTCCTATGGTATTTGGTATTCCTTTGATACTGATGACCGTTTGCCTACATATTCATATGACGATTGGGTTGGGAATGTTAATGGTTAGAGGATAACCTCGGGTGGGTGTTTCTACTTTAGTAGTTCTCTTATCTCTCGGTTGAGCAAGAAGAAAAACTCTATACCTTTGTCCATGTTGGAGGCCAAGTATATAGCCATCGTGAGTGTTGTACACGACTCTTATGGATGAAGCAAATGTTGGAATATTATGGGATTTCCCAAGGCACAATGACTATTTTGTGTGATAATACGAGTGCAATTCATATATCTCGTAATATAGTCTAACACATTAAGATACATGGGATTTTTGTTCATGATTCTACCGAGTAGAACGTCGTGTTCTTAAGTTTGTGACAACCGAATGTCAATTAGACGATATCTTCACGAAACCTTTAGATGCACATAAACTCAAGAATCTTAGAAAGTCTTTGGGTATTTCCTCCGTCGATTGAGTTTGGGTACTTTATCTAGTATTGGGTGATTATCATGTTCATAACTTATCCGTGCTTAGTTTCTAACCCTTTTGTTTATGATGGACAAAAAGGGGAAAACACATTGAGGGGGAGTTTATTTTTTATTTCAACTCGTAAGCGTCACAATATTCTTTTATTTCTTTTGTGTAGGTCTCTTGCGCCTTGATGATGATCTCATAAACTACACAAGATGAAGAATCTCATTTGAAGTCAGAGTCTCAAATGGCATTCTGCTTTGGGGATTGAGAAGATATTAGGATAAATTATCTTAAGGTTTTTATTGTAATTTGGTTTTGGTTTTTACTTTTGTACCGAAATAGCCAAAGGTGGAGCTTTGTAAGAGCAAGATTTTGTAATTTCTCATAGCTTAGGTATTTTAACGTACCATGGTACAAACCATTGTTACAAATTGAAGTCTACATTCATTTTTGTCCCTAGGATTATTTGAAGACATGTGAGTGACTAAGCTTCGTGTATGAGATTCATGTCGTAAGGATCGTCAAGAATATTTTGTAGAGGTATAGGAACTTGTGGTTTTGATTTCTCTATCAAATATATTCTACGATGTTTGTTTTTTAATTAAGGCATTTTTTATAAAAATGAATTTTAAAAATAACTTCTTTTATTTTTAATCTACTTAGAACGATATTTAGATCTCGTTACAAAGAACATCGTAGTTCATTCTTACAAAGTCTAAAGTCGTTAGAATGAAATGGTAATTATGTTAGAATGAACTTTTAACAAGCATCTAACAAGATGGACTCTGTTTGACAGAACCATTGTCGTTGCAAGGTTGTTTGAAGGTTGACTGAACGAGATAATCGTGTTGTTCAAATGACATTAGCCCTTGTTATAACTAACCTGTAGTTTTAATTCGAATGAGACCCTATTTTCGTTCTAACAAGAGCGTTGCCTCGAAATTCATGATTTTTTAGAAAAAAAAACATTTTGAACTGTTTTCTCAAGAGTTTTGGCAAAAACAAATTACCATAATTTTTCTAAAAGTGTTCAACCTTTTGTTTCTTCAAAAAAAATTTGATTATCTACATCAATTATCCCATGGAATGATTTGTTGAGTTTCAAACCCTAGTTCCCAAATATAACATCAAGCCCTTGTAGAATTTAATCTACAGATGATTTGTGGAGTAGAGGATGTAGTGTTGAAGAAGAAAGGATTTCGTAATCCTATGGCTTATCGGTGGATACCTAGCGAAGAGATGCTTCTTGTGGGCCTTGTTGGACTGTGTCATAACTATTGAAGATTTCAAGACATGTGCATTATACTTGGTGGAGCTCTAAGTAGTCTGTGAGTCATCGAGTCTGTCATATTCATAAATTTTGAAGTATAGGTTTTGCCCAAATGGTTCTCATATTCTTCTTATGAGTGTTTGGTTCAATTGTGTTGATTGGAATAATTAATTTGGGCTTTATCTTGCATGTAATCAAGATAAATTTTGGATTAAAAAATAGATCTTGTGTGTGGTTGAACCTAATATACGAACTATTTATATGAACCCTCCTTCTCAGATTCACGGATGGTTAAGCATTGTAGGATCCCTAGAAGACTCAGTGTCATGACTGGGAGGCCCGATCTCAGTGTTCCTTGCCACAACAGCATGAGCCTCACTAGCTAAAGCTATGGTAGGCCTTTCAATGGGAGTTTAATTATTTATAGATAAAGAGTCCTCCTCCACTCTGTGACTACCTTTTGTTGCCTCCATTGGACCCCTACAATCGAAAGATTCTGTGGAATTAGAATCAATACACACACAAGTGGGGAACTCCTTCAGCTTACAAGTACCACTTATGTTCAACGATTTTGTGTGCAAAACCATGGGAGGAGGAACACCAAAGTGATTTTTATAAATCCTACAAATACTCCCAAGTATTCCAATGCATAAGTCTATGACAAGGACCTATAAAATCATAGGGCGATCCATAGTTAAATGGACCCATTCATTGTGATCAAAATACAAGAAGCGTTTATTTAAAAAACAACGACCTCATAAATATGGTGAGAAACATCAAATAGAATTTGAATCTTAATACAAAGTTAAACATAGGTCGTGGAATGGTCAATAATTATACAAGGTTTAAAAGTTCAAAGGTAAGTCCAAGGCTGCGGCCATTTAAAAAAGGACACAGCCAGACGAATAAGGTCATAGCCAGTTATCCAAGGGAACGGCTAGCTGCATCCTAAAGGGAAAAACATGGGTGGTTCAAATTATTTAATCCACAAAGATAAAACTTCCAAGACCTAAAGTTTCTATCCAAGATTATCCACGAATAATCGTTCGTGTTCTTAACCCAAAATAAAGCCCAAAAGCCTCCAAAACCAGCTAAAAAATAATTCCAATTGGCTTATTTTAACCCTAAACAATTACGCGTTATAGATTATCAGAACAAGAAAAATCCAAACCAAAATCAAATCAAATCAAACCTAAACCCACATTAACCCGATTTTGATAAAAAAAAAATGAACGTAATTTAAGATCAGTTTTCAAACAGTTACGAATAGAGCTCATTTCAGGACTCAAATCAAAACAAGGATTATACAAATGTTCATTACAAGTCATAAATGTTCATTGCGGATTACAAACCTAGGCTAATAAGTGAAGGAAATAAAGGGTTTAAATCTTAATTTATTATGGCTTAAACCTTAGTTCAACATTTTATCATTTCAAAGCTTAAATCGATTAGTATTTGACAAACCAGTAGAAGCAACTGAAGGCAAACAGTTTATCAAGATAAGAAGGCAAGAACTAAAGAGAAATTCATATAAACCAACCTGGATTGAAGATAAAGTTTTCAAAGAACTGGCCAAAGTAAAAAATAGAAATTTCCTGAAATGCCCCTGTTCAAATTGCTCTCGAAGTGTTGGGTAAGGTGATGAGACCACGGCCTTACCCCATTTATATAAGAGGTCGCAAAAATCCAAAATGTTAAAAATCAAACTTTGATGACAGCCTACTACAAAACCTATATGATAAAGCTCACATCCTCAAAAAGAACGGGCAAATTAGGCCAACTCAAGCAGGAACACGTCCTGAGGACAAAGATCCATGGATAAAAAAAAATCTCCAGCACTAAATAGCTTACCTATTTGCCCTTAGGCTTAGGGGCTTTTATAAAACCCAAAATATGTCCACCTATGAACATATAGCATGAGGGATATAGCCCACATAATCAGAACAAAGCCATAAAAATTTAAGGCCAATTATACTTAAGATCACAGCCTGGTATACAGGCAGGCCGCGGAACCTACTATAAGTTAGCAATTAAATAGGCTAACACCGTGTCAATGACAAGCCCAGCTACATTACCTTAGTAGAATAATTGCACTTATAGAAGACATTATCACGTCAATAACAACCTACCATTTGTCCAAACTTCAAGAAGGATTCCATCCCAACAACTTCAAGAAGGATTCCATCATAACAATACTTATATATAAATCATGTGCACCATGCAGATGAAACTCCTAATAACTCCTATAAGTAGGCTCTCTCACATCCTCATTTAAAGAGGACTTTTAGGTAGCGAAACTCTGCCCAATTTTCTCCTTCTTCTCTCTAGATCTTATAACACTCTCAGGTCACTTACTCCGATCATCGAAACCACACAAGTCTGTAGCCTATCCTCAGTTTGCACTACAGTGTCGCAACCCCTTCAAAACAGAACTTGTATTTTTATGTATTCAGCATATCTTCTCTCTCTTGTAAGCCTTTAAGTCCCCCAATCTTATTTAACTACATGTATTTAATGAGAATTAGGCTCCAAAGTGGACATAGGCTCATTTTTATAGTCAAACCACTCTAAATCCCATGTTATAACTCTTCATCTCTATTTTATTCAATTTTTCTATACTTAGACAGTTGGGCATATCTTTGATGGCACGCACTATTATTCTAGATCCATTTTTTGGAAACAACATTTTGATATCGATGACCATTTATTGGCTTATTTGGATGTCGATTGTGTTGGGGATATTAAAGGTTATAAAGGCACATCCGGGAGTTATCTTGTCTCTTGGTTGAGAAAGAAGGAAAATTCCATTTCTTTGCCCACAACAGAGGCTACGTATATATCCACCAAGAGTTGTTGCACATAAGTTTTATGGACAAAGAAAATGTTGGAAGATTATGCGCTTAAGGAACAATGACTATTTCTTACGATAATTAGAGTAAAATTCACATTTTTTTTGTAATCCCATCCAACATTCTCGTACTAATCATATTTGCATTCACGACAATTTTATTTGTGATCATGTTGAGGAGAAGATCATTTTCTTGAGCTTCGTGAGTATTGAATATCGATTGGCCTATATTTTCACTAAACCTTTCGATGCAATTAAATTTGAGGACCTTAGAAAGTCTTTTGGTATTTATTCCATTGATTGAGTTCGGGTATTGGTTCGAGTTTAGGGTGATGTTCATGTTGTTATCACTTATCCCACTACTATATTGTATTCTTATGTTTATATTATGAAAAATCCAAAAATATTTTCTTTTCTTTTAGAAAAAAAATTCTAAAAATTTCAAAAAGATTTTATTTTTTGATAAACAATTTCAAAAATTCAAAAATATTTTTGTTTTTAGTTTTACACCATTTCATTCCATCCATTCATGTGACTTAATCATGGTGTTCTTTGACATGGATACATTGTGTTTGTGTGCCTGATAATTCATGTTTAGCATTGCATTGTTCATTACTGATTACTATCTTCATATTAGACTCATTATATCTCCTTAATTGCACGCTTTCACAAAGGTTTTGAGCATTGTACTCGCTTGTCGTATGTTAAATATGGTGTTCTCATCTCAATCGTTCTTAATAACAAACCATATGTACTAGGTACAAATTCTTCATATGTAAATACCATTGCCCGGGATTCTTTTAACCATAAAATTGATATATGTTTGAGCAATGGAAAGGGCTATGAAAGAACCAGTCATCTTTACACTGAAGGGAACCATTAGCAAGAGCCTAAAATATGATTTAGGAACATAAAAACAGATGTGAGAAGTCCAAATTATTTTCATTAATTCTTCATTAAAAATAAACAAGATGATTCCTTCAATAAATTTGAGACTTTATGCTTAACATGTGAGATTTTGAGGGTGTTAAAAGTTGAAGATCAATGGATGCACACAATAAAATTACTTCAAAAACATTAAATTGTTTGGCGTTATTGTTTTGAGAAGCATTGAACTTCATGACATTTTGGATGAGTTGAGTCAATTTCAGTTTGTTCAACAATTTTTTCAAAAGGTTGATTTGATTTTTTTCAGGAGTGTCACTTTGACTTCTTGCATCTTCGTTACGTATGCCTATGTTGACTTTCCCGTGCATTAAGTTCACACAAATTCATTCCATATCCTTGATTCGGATGTTTTCATGCTACTCCATGGTGAGATTATTTGTATTTGTATTTATATGTATATTTACATACTCAAAAATTTCAAGATAGTCAAAAATAGTTTGTTGGTTTGTTGAAGTTTCATCGCATATTTAATTGCCAATTATTTGTGATTATATTTCACATTTAGACTCACTTGATGCTAACTTTTCAGGTTTAGCTTCTAACCATTTGTCTATTATGGACAAAAGGAGGATAACATATTGAATGGCATTTTTGTTTTCTTTAAAATCCATGCATCACGATATTCCGTTGTTTCATGTGTGTAGGGGGTTTTTCGCACTAATGATATCATGGACTACACGATGAAAATTTTTGGCATAGATAATTTTACAATTGCCTTTTCCTTTTCATGTTTAGGATGGACATTAGTTGAACTTGTCTTAGGGGTTATTTTTTCAATTTGTGTTTTGTAGCGGAATAGCCAAAGGGGCAGATTTATAAGAACAATTTTTATAATTTCTCATTATATTTTAGTTTGGAATTTTCCATTACACCCCACTTTACCATAATGTACATTCTCAAGGCTTCAAGTGAAGACAACTTAGAGACTGAATGTGACAATCGAAGATTGAATAGTTGAGATCATTACTACAATTAATGGAGAAGGTATATAAGGATGATTTTGTGTAAACATTTTATTCGCGGGTATTTAAAAGAGTTTGTTTTTATAAAAATGTTTGAGGGTTGTTTTTAAATGTTTTTCAAAGAAAAATGTTTTTTACTTTTAAATCGTTCAAACGACTTTATTCTCTTCATTCAAATGATATTGTGTTATTCGTTCAAACGGTCTTTAAATAAATATCGAACGAAGTTTCTCTGTCGGCAAAACAAATTTCGTTAGAAGCTCATTAGATGTTGATTCCAATGAGATAAGTTGTTCATCAAAACAAGTTTATTTTTGTTTTGAACGATCTATAAAGTTTCGTTTGAATTGGTTGCCTCGAAAAAATTATCATCTCAAAAATTATGTTTTCTATAAAAAGGTGTCAAGGCATCAGTTTTTGGTAGAACTTTTGGAAAAAAATCAGTTTTCCATACTGTAGAAGGGTGTTTCACGCTTCACCACTATAATTGTGCTTGAGGGTTCCTTAAAGACACCCCCCCCCCCCCCCTTAGGCTTATAGAAAATATGAGGATGAGGGAACCCCCAGGGTCCCTCCACTGCAAAAGTGCCATATTGTAGAAGGAACCCCAGGGTCCCTCCACCAAAGAAATGACATTCGAGAAGTGCCCCACAAGGGCCACTGCAGAAGTCCAAGTTGAGAAGGGCCACCGCAAGGGTCACTGCAGGAATGACATCAGATAAGTACCTCACAAGGGTCACTGCATATGTCCAAGTTGAGAAGGGCCATCGTAAGGGTTACTGCAGAAAGGACATCTGAGAAGTACCCCGCAAGGGCCGCTGCAGAACCCAAGTTGAGAAGGGTCACTACAGAAATGACATCTGAGAAGTGCGTCGCAAGGACCACTGCAGAAGTCCAAGTTGAGAAGGGCCACAATAAGGGTCACTATAGAAATGACATCTGAGAAGTTCCCCGCAAGGGCCACTGCAGAAGTTCAAGTTGAGAAGGGCCACTGCAAGGGTCACTGTAGAAATGACATCTGAGAAGTGCCCCGCAAGGGCCACTGCAGAAGTCAAAGTTGAGAAGGGTCACCCCAAGGGTCATCGCAGAAATGACATCTGAGAAGTGCCCCGAGGGCCACTGCACAAGTCGAAGTTGAGAAGGGCCACTGTAAGGGTCACAGCAGAAATGGCATTCGAGAAGTGCCTCGCAAGGGCCACTGCACAAGTCTAAGTTGAAAGGTCCATCGCAAGGGTCACTGCAGAAATGACATCTGAGAAGTGCCCCGCAAGGGCCACTACACAAGTCTAAGTTGAGAAGGGACACCGCAAGGGTCACTGTAGAAATGACATCAGAGAAGTGCTCCGTAAAGGCCACTGCAGAAGTACAAGTTGAGAAGGGCCACCGCAAGGGTCACTGTAGAAATGACAATCGAGAAGTGCCCCATAAGGGCCACTGCAGAAGTCCAAGTTGATAAGGGCCACCGTAAGGGTCACTACAGAAATGACATCTGAGAAGTGCCCCACAAGGGCCACTGCAGAAGTCCAAGTTGAGAAGGGTCACTGCATAAATGACATTCGAGAAGTGCCCCCCGGGCCACTACAGAAGTCCAAGTTGAGAAGGGCCACCGCAAGGGTCCCCGTAGAAATGACATCTAAGAAGAAACCCCCCAAGGCTTCCTCAACAGCAAAAATGATGTTCAATAAGGAACCCCCCACTAGGGTTCCTCAACAGCAGAAACTTACATGGGAGTAGGGACCCGTAAGGTCCTCCCCCTCAGCTCCCAGAAAACTAAATTAGGATGATGGGATGTCTACCATAAGCAACCCCTCATCATGAAAAAAGAATAGAAGTACTAACACTTATTTTCTTATACATGTTGCTAGTTGAGCAAGCAGGGCTCAAGTAGGCCAGTTGGGATCTCTTGGGAGTTTTGGCTTGGCAACCGAGGGACAAGGTATGTTGATCAAGCTCAACCACTTAGCACTATAGGATTGAGAGAATACTAGTAGGAAGACCCAGAAGTCACTCAAGACTCATCCTCCTCCCTGATACGCAACTGATGGTATCCCGATCTCAAGTCAATATTCGAGAAGAAAGAAGCTCCTCTCAACTGATCGAATAAGTCATCGATTCGAGGCAACGGATACTTATTCCATATCGTGACCTTATTCAACTCTCGGTAGTCCACACACAATCTCAGCGAACCATCCCTCTTCTTCACGAACAACACAGGGGCACCCCACGGTGAAGTACTCCTCCGAATAAACACCTGACCTAACAACTGTTCAATCTGATCCCGTAACTCCCTCATCTCAGCTGGAGCCAAACGGTACGGTGCGCGTGCTATAGGTCTCGTACCTGGTAATAGGTCTATAACAAAGTCTATCTCTCGACTGGGGGGTAGGCCCGGTATCTCCTGAAACACATCCGAATACTCCCTGACAACTGGGATAGAATCTAAAGGAATCACAACCTCCTTAGAGGTATCCTCCTCTATATAATACAGATGAGCGGTCGATCCTCCCTCTGGGCGAGGCATCGCCACTACAAACATCTCTTGCCCCGGAATGGCAAAAATAATGCTTCCGCTGAAGCAATCAATCATGGACCTATAAGCTACGACCCAATCCATACCGATAATCACATCATGAGCATGCATATCTAATACCAACATGTCTGCAGGTAATACCAAACCACCAATCTCTACCCCCACTCCCCGGCATATAAAGAATATAAGTGACCCATTCCCTAACGGTGAGTCGACACACGTCATTGTGCTCTCTGCCGTAGCTAACAATCCTAAGGCTTTCGCGAAGTGTGTAGCTATAAAACAATGTGTAGCCCCCGTATCAAACAATACCCGACCCATAGTGCCATGGATAGGAAACGTACCCTCAATCACGGGCGGTGCCTGTGGGACTGCTGCATGGTGGACGTTATATACACGTCCATACTGTAGCTGCCCCTGCTGAGCTGGGACTGCTGGAATGGGTGGCAATGCTACCATCTGTGGCGGTGCGGGGAGAGCGGCGGGAAACATAGGCCTCTGTGGCTCCTGGCGAGCACCCTGCTGCTGCTGCTGTGGGGCCCTGCCCCTATCAGGACAATCCTGTCGTTTATGGCCAGTCTTGCCACAAATAAAACACTTCCCTGGGAAGTTCCCTCCTCGCTGCCCCTGATGTCCCCGGCCCTGGTGGCCGTTACCGTTCCTCCATTGGCCCTGCTGGCCCTGCTGGCCCTGGTGAAACTGCAGCCCATTCTGCCCCTGTTGGCCCTGATGGCCGTTTGGACCCTGATGGCCCTGACGGAAACCTCCCTGTCCGTGCCTATAATTCCCTGATCTGAATCTCTTCTGATCCCCCTGCTGGGAACCCTGCTCACCCTGTCTCAGCCCCTGAACGAATTGTGCCCCACCGGCACCATGTCCTCCTGTTCTGCCCTGATGGCTAGACTCTCCCGACCTCTTGCCCTCAGCCATATGAAAGCGGTGGTCCTGGCAGTGTAACAAAGCAGCGTTAACCACAACAGAATACGTGGCCAACGAAAGGTTCCCTAACAGATGCTGACGGATCCTCCATGTCAACCCGTTGGTGAATTTCTCAATCTTCTTCTTCTCTGTTGGTATCTCATCCGGAACGATATTCAACAGATTCGTGAACTCGGCCTCATACTCGGCCACAGTCTTACCTTCCTGCTTCAGACTCATCAATTTCCTCCTCATTTCCGTGTGAACAGCTGACGGAAAGTACTTGCGGTCGAACCGCACCCAAAAGTCCTGAATAGTGAGAGTATCCCTCTCCTCTATGGTGGTAATAGACTCCCACCACTGCAGTGCAGATCCAACTAGCTTGAAAGTAGCTAGCACCTACTTCTGAACGTCCGTGCACTCATACATCCTCAAGTGCCTCTGCATATCTTTCCTCCACTGGCTCGAGACTACCACATTTGAGCTACCTGCAAACTCTGGCGAATGCGCTTTCTGAAAAGCGTCACGTACACGTTCCCAAGCAGACGGGAATGCATTTGCCTGTACTGGCGTGGCAACCGGCGCCTGAGGTGTAGCCTATTGGACTACGGCAATTGCGGCATTTACCGCTTGGGCTACAATAGCTGCAACCTCAGCGGCGTTCATCATGCCCTGAACTGGAGAGGGATGGGGTTCGGGCGTTGCATCCATGGGAACTCGTCGTGCACGTCGTGGAGGCATCTGAAATAAGAATAAAGTTTATAAGTTCACGGTTTATAAACTTAAAATAGCTGAAGAACGAAGCATACACAAAAAGAGTACAACAGTCCTAAAATATAGGGCTCTATATCAAAGAAACTTAGCGGAAACATAATAGCCGTACAGATCCTAAAGGACACTAGAACCTGATGCTCTGATACCACCTGTGGCACCCCGACTAATTAAATACCGGGTAGCTACTCCTTTATTAAATTAATTCAAAATGCCAAGTTGGTCCAGTTAATAGCATCACTGTCGAAAACATTTTATTATTACTAACCACCTAGTATTTAATAAGTAAGTTGCCAAATTTTAATTAAAGTCTGATTAACATGAAACAAGTGTAATGAAGAATAATAACACCATTCACCATAATGAAGTAAATAGAATAACCCTCACATAATGTAAATAAAGTCTGGAGGAAAACTCCTCACAACAATACCACAAACTGAAATAACTAAACTGAATACTGAATCAATACATGCCAAAGTCTGAAAAACTGAATGAAAAGATGTCTCTAATAGAAATGGGCAACATGCCCTACAACTGATGAAATACTGAATCTGGAATCCAAATGATAGAAGCGTCTAAAAGAAAATCCCTGTAGCTTCCACAAACAGCTACAGCTCGTCACCTGAATGAGTATCCTATGCATGGTGTCCTTGTGGCTGGGAACCTAAAATGGTTTTACAAGAAAAATAGATTTGAAAGCAAACGGGTCAGAGCCCGAATGTGGAGATATTTTAAAAACCTGCAAGTGCTTTAAAAACGTTTAAAACATTAAATGCAAAGTACATGTTAGGACATGCACTCACATGAAATTCTCACCTCTCGTCTAACTGTGCACTCCTAACGTAAGTACCCATCTAAAATGACACACCCCACTAGCTAAGTGACATCATAACCAGCTAGACTGTCATAGGTTATACCCTTATTACTCGGTTCCCATTAACATTATAACGATCTCAATAAGTAGGGCTTAACGTAAACTCAGATGCTCAATATGCAATATATTTCACTATCGGTTAACCCGTTATGTTTTTCTTAAAACAATACCATAATTATATTCACAGTATTAACATGAAGGTTCCCATTAATTAAGTGTATATTATTCACATCATAAATATACAATACAAGCACCCCGAGAACTAAGCTGCGGTGCACACATACTCTGCTATCCATCCCGGTACATCACGTACATAAGGATCACATATTTCGAATTTCTCAGGAATAGTTCACAGATAACAACATCACAAATAATGGAGGCGAACACAGTCACATCACATGGGTCACGCACATACCTACGCTCCCACGATCAGCGGACTTATTAACATCCCAATAAGTCTTTCTCTGACCTATGTTCATCGAGGTAACCAGTCTAAATTCGGGCAACACAAGGATTAGAGGGCCCTAAGCGAACGCAAACCTCCCGTGATAGCAAGTATGGTAGGTATGTCATACACACAATTCATATACCAATACTAAGTAAGCACATATCTTAGTAATCCCGTAGTTTAATTGTAGTACTTATCACGTTCTCGTACCAACTTAATATATATACAACTTATATAATCCCTGTCCATATTTTGCACGCGCCATAATTTATTCTCACGTCGTGGTAAACACTCACGTCTCAATCCCATATTAACCATTATTTAAATCACTCGTATATAATTTACTCCTCATAATAACCCAAATGTCCCAAATCTATCAGTATATCATCAAAGGAATGTTATCTCTATCCTCGAACAAGTTTACGGGACTCCCAAAATCAAAACAGGCCAAAAAGGCCTAAACTGCCAGCTCGTTAGAAGTCTCGTTCGAACGAGGCTGTTCGAACGAGATTTCAGTTCGTTCGAACGAGATCTCGTTCGAACGAAGTTATCGAATGAAATTCCCTTTCGTTAGAAGCTACTGGTCAACTCGTTAGAAGCTCGTTCGAACGAGCTCGTTCGAACGACCTGGAGAGGTCTTCTAACGAGGGACCAGTTTCGGCCCAGATTTTCTCCAATCTCGTTTTTCATCCATTTTAACACCTCAAACCTCTTCCAAAGTTCGTCCCAACAACGTTTTAGGGTCTCTAATTCATCCTAAACATATTAAATTCACCTCCTAACATGTTTTAAGGAATTAATTAGTCCTAAACATCATTAAATCACAAGTCTCTACACTTTTCCCAAATTTTTCAAGAACATGAACCCTAAAATTTTTAGATCCTTAATTTATCCAATTAAATCCGTTTTTGTGTCTTCCAAGATATATCAACATCATATTAGTCCTCTAAATATGATTCTACATGCAATCCTTTCATCAAAATTTAGTATTCTACTTCCAAACTCATGGGTTTTTCATTATCTTCCAAGAACAAACATAAATTTGAATTATCTAACATGGAAGGAACATTCTCTGAAATTAAATGGAATTAAATCACTTGCCTTGAGTTTATCTCTGATTTTGATGTTGATTTGCTGAAGTTATCTCTCTCTCTCTGCAGAATTCCCTATCTACAAGCTTTCTTCTCCAAAGGTGGCTATAGTGGCTAGGGTTTTCTTTGGGAAAGTTGGAAACCTAATTTGATAACCTCCGTAGCTTATTGGGTCATTAAGGGTTGGTTATTGGGTTTAGTGGGTCTATTCCCAATCAGATAAAGACTCCTAATTTTTGTCATTAATAATTCCCAAAAATACAATATTACCAAACTACCCTGATAAGATGCCGGTATGGCCTAAAAATACCCCGGGACCCAAAATAAACCCCCGGCTAGTGTTTTCTGACTATCTCGACCCTTCCGGACGCGTTGGCGCACTCAAAATGAACATACGGTTAATAGAATTTAAATTCACTTTTATAAATAAAATAATTATCTCCTGACGCGACTGTCACACGCGTCCCAATAAAATGACCAAATTGTTGTATATCAATCTCACGACAAATTTCATAATTCAATATTCATATAACATCATATATACTCAATATAGTCAAATACCAACTCACAACTCGCTAGTATTTTACCCAGATTAATTCCCAATTAATTCTCATTTAATTAATTAATCCCAAAATAAATATCGCCAAAAATACGGGGTATTACAGTTGTGACATCGTCAAGCTCATCAGCAGGCAAGACGTGAATGAAAAACCATGCCCAAAGGGGTATGTTCCACCCAAAATTTTCAAATTCAATGGAAAGCGAACCAATGCGTGAAGAACCTCTTACATCTTAAGGGCTCAAAGTCGACTTGAACCCAGAGGTAGGTGGGATATAGCCGTCAAGGAACCAGAGGTAGTTGGGCCATAGTCGTCGAGGAACCCACCAACAAGGTGGGTCACGAGAGACCCTTGATTGTCATCACACTCCTCATGATAACCACAGTCAGCGCGGAACCCCAGAAGTATTAGTCATTCAAATTGAAACTCCCTTTGTACGAGGGACCCTTGGCAGTGTTAACTATGGGCGAGGGACCCTTGCCAGTGGGTCCCATAGTTGAAGCTCTATTTGGCGAGCAACCTATAAGTCCTAAACCAGCCGTGCATGAGGGACCCCCTATGTTCAAAACTTCAGACGAGGAACCCACAGCTAAGAAGGGTCCAGACGAGGGTACCGCACGGTGAAAATTTTCGACGAGGAACCCCTCGATCCTAAATTGACCAATAAGGAACCCCTGATTATTGAAGGAACGAGAGAGGAACCCAAAGTCAGGATTAAAGTAGTCGATAAGCCCTCGATTATGGAAGCAGTGAATGAGTGTCCTATGAAATTAGATTGTGATGAGGGGCCTCTATGCGAGGACTCCCATCCATCTTATGCAGCGTCGAGGGACCCCTCGCACTCAAGCTGCCGATGAGAAACTGGAAGCGAGAAGGAGATCCAGTATAACTATCGACGAGATACCCACAGTCGAGACACCCCCAGCTATGAGGATGACACACGAGGAACCACCAGCCGCCGACGTCGCTGCTGATGAGGGACTCGCGGATATGGGGACAGCCCATGAGGTACCCTTAGTTAAATGGGTAGTCTGCAAAGACGAGACCACCATTCCTCCATGGGTCGAGACACCCATTTCTGTAGAATCCAAAGATGTCGAGACCCCCTCCTCTTAAAATAAAGAACTAGGGGTAAAGATCCCCTCTCTCCAAGAAAAATTCCAACAGTCAAGACACCCATTTCCATATAATCCGAAGATGTCAAGACCCCCTCCTCTTCAAATAAAGAACTAGGGTTTGAGACCCCCCTCTCTCCAAGAAAAATTCCAAAAGTCGAGACACCCCCTCTGAAAAGAACTGCGAGGTACGCTCTTCTCCAAACCCAATTCAACCAGGCGAGGAACACTCAAGGAAATATGAGGTCGAGACACCTGCATCCAAAGCAAATCGCAAGTTACTAGACCTAATAGCTACCGACGATGGTCCCGACGAGGAAGTCATTCCGAGAAGTCACGCGTGAGGGACGGAGCGGTGTCTCGCTAATAATGGGCAGCGATAAGGAACCCTTGACTAATGATGGTTGCGAGGAACCTCCTGTGGTCGTGACAGCAAGCAAGGAACCCCTTGGGTTCAAAGTGCCAAACGAGATACCCGTCAAGTGAGAAGCTTCAGAAGAGGGACCCTTTGTGATTGGAGTAGTAGGAGGAAACCTATGTTGGTCGAGGGACCTATTTCCCTTATCAGAGGTACTGGTAAAGGTCCCCTCGCAACTGCGCCAGCGATCGAGGAACCCATAGTCTCAAAGGGTTTAGACGAGGAACTCCCCACATGCACAAACTTCGGTGAGGAGCCCTCACGAGGAACCCCTGGTATACAAACTCTTGGGCAAGGAATCTGTAACAGCGCGCTCAGTCAAGGAATCCCTCAAATGAAAATCTTCAGACGAATCCTCTCTCATACAAAAGTCCTTGCACGAGCAACCCTTGACCACCATATCAAATGTCGAGGAACCCTCGCCAATTTTTTTTACAAATTGTAAGGAATCCATACTCCCAAGATTAAATGTGCCACTGACAGCAAATGATGAAATTACGAGGAACCCGTGCTCCCTCGTAACCCTGATAGCGGATGATGAAATTGGCGAACCTAAATGCCCTAGTAACAGCGGCGCACAAGGAACCCTGGTTAGACATTTTAGTCGGTGAGGAACACTTGGATCCCAAACCCTCCACAACAGAAATCTATGTTTTAAGATTGGTGTGCAAGGAACCCACAAATGGTGAGGAACCCTCATCGACAATGACTGGGGAAGAGATGCCACTGATAGTCGTAGAAAGCGATGAGGAATCCTCAAAAGTGGTAGCCTCAACGTGCATTTCAACACACGTCGGGGTGACTAGACCGTCTCTGACGATTGCCACAATTTTGGCGATGGGCGTGGAAATGGCGATAGAAAAAGAGTACATATCCCAAGGGAGGAACCCGAGATGGCCAGAATCCCAGACAGAGAACTTTCGATGACTGATACCTAGCATGAACAACCGCCTAAAGCATTTAAACTCAAAAAAAAGTGGAAGCGGCCGGAATATAGACATAATTGCTCTAGAATTGCTCAACAAAAGGGACACCAGACTAATGTTTTCTCTTTCTTAATAGTATAGTAGAACCTCTACTAGATTAGAAGAGGGCCCATGGCATAAGGAACTTTCCTCATTATACTTGGGGGTATATCCAACCCAAAAGTAAAAGTATAGTGAGTAAAGTCCCAACAGACACGACAGACCAACAGGAGGTTATCCTCCAAGTAGTAATAATAATAAAAAAAAATTATGTACATTTTCTTATTATTATTCCATACAGATTTATAGCCTAGAGAATAAGTTCTAACCTATGTTCTCAAGAAAATTTACTTGACCATGTTTCAGAAAATAGGGAGAAGCGGGTCTACCCTCTCTCTAAACCTGTTACTTTTCCAAGACAAAAAGGTTCCTAAGAAAAGTTTGGAACAAGGACCCTTCAGACTAAGGGAAATTTTTAGTATAAAGAAATAATTATTTCTTTACTTATAATATATGTGAAATTTTATGCAAACCTTGTGGGAAGGAGAAGGGCTAACCCCATCTCTTAGTTACTTCCCAAGAAATGAATAAGCATAACAAAATACCCCAAAGTCACATGGGGTTGCACTAAAAAGTACCGCACAGTCACACGGGGCTGCGCTAAAAAATTGAACTTACTCAGCTATATGCAAGTACCCCACAAATAGAGGGGAAACTTCAAAAATGACAACTTGCTCAGATCATAGGCAAAGTACCCCACAGACTACGGGGCAATTAGATCTGGAAGTTCTCACAGAAAATAGAGAAACTCACAGTCTTGAGAAAGTGTCAAGCATAAATATAAGGTGCGACCATTTAGCACCTAAGTCTCCAAGGGCACCGGAGCGCTCACAGTCTTGAGCAAGTTCCAAGTATAAAAATAAGGTGCAACTGTTTAGCACCTAAGGCTCCAAGGGAACCGGAGCCCTCATAGTCTTGAGCAAGTGTCAAGTATAAACATAAGGTGCTCCAGATGAGCACCTAAGGCTCCAAGGGCACCGGAGTACTCATAATCTTAGGAAAGTGCCAAGTATAAATATAGAGTGTGCCAGTTGAGCACCTAAGGCTCCAAGGGCATTAGAGTTCTCACAGTCTTGAGCAAGTGCAAGTATAAACATAAGGTACTCCAGATGAGCACCTATGGCTCCTAGGGCACCGGAGCGCTCACAGTCTTGAGCAAGTGCCAAGTATAAATATATAGTGCGCCAGTTGAGCAGCTATGGCTCCAAGGGCAGCGGAGCGCTCGCAGTCTTGAGCAAGTGCCAAATATAAATATAAGGTACGACAGTTTAGTACCTAAGGCTCCAAGGGCACCGGAGCGCTCACAGTATTGAGCAATTACCATGTAAAAATATAAAGTACGATAGTTTACTACCTCATGCTCCAAGGGCAATGGAGAGCTCATCATATTGAGCAACTGCCAAATATAAATATAAGGTACGACAGTTTAGCACCTAACGCTCCAAGAGCACCGGAGCGCTCATAGTATTGAGCAACTGCTAAATATAAATATAAGGTATGCCACTTTAGTACCTAAGGCTCCAAGGGCACCGGAGCGCTCATAGTATTGAGAAATTACCATGTAAAAATATAAGGTATAGCCTTTTAGTACCTCAGGCTCTAAGGGCGTCAGAGCGCTCACAGTCTTGATCAAAGGCCAAGTGTAAACATAGGTACAACAATTTAGTTCCTAAGGCTCCAAGGGCACCGGAGCGCTCACAGTATAGAGCAAGTGCCAAGTATAAGTATAAGGTGCGATAGTTTAGCACCTAAGTCTCTAAGGGAACCGGAGCGCTCACAGTCTTGAGCAACTGCCAAGTATGAACATAAGGTATGACATTTTAGTACCTAAGGCTCCAAGGGCACCAGAGCGCTCACAGTATTAAGCAAAAAGTATAAATAAAAAGTACGACCATTTAGTACCTCAGGCTCCAAGGGCATAGGAGCGCTCATAGTATTGAGAAAATTCCAAGGGTAAATAAAAGGTACGATAGCTTAGTACCACAGTCTCTAAGGGCGCCGGAGCACTCATACTATTAACCTGTATTCTGTTCAAAAGGGGTCTAATGGTTAGAAGTCCTCAAGACAGTGAACAAAGAGTGAAATCTTTATTATAAAATTTCGTGCACAAGTCTCTTGAAACTACAAGACACTTCTGCACGAGGGGGTTAATATTGAGAAGTCCTCAATCCACTGAATAAATAGTGAAATAACCTGGAGTATGGGGATCCATTTAGTGTGGCTCCACCTTCCCAAGATTGCAAGTTTGACAGAAAATATCCTAGGGCAAGGGGATCCACCTTGAGTGACCCCTCTTCCCAAACTTGATGCTATAAAAAAGAACTCATGGTGAGGGGATCACCGTGAGAAACCCTTCTACCCAAGATTAAAGGCCACAGAAGAAGGCCAATGGCGAGGGGCTCACCGCGAGTAACCCCTTCTCCCAAGATAGAATGCCACATAAGAAGGCTAAGGGATAGGGGCTCACCACGGGTAACCCCTTCGCCCAAGATAGAAGGCCAAGGGCGAGGGGATCACCTTGAGTAAGCCCTCCGCACAAGATAGAAGTCCACAGAAGAAGGTCAAGGGCGAGAGGCTCACCGCGGGTAACCCCTCCGCCTAAGATATAAGGTCACAGAAGAAGGCCAAGGGAGATGGGCTCACCGCGAGTAACCCATCCACCCAAGATAGAAGGCCAGAGAAGAAGGCCATGGGTGAGGGCCCCACCGCGAGTAACCCCTCCGCCCAAGATGAAAGTCCAGAGAAGAAGGCCAAGGGTGAGGGGCTCACCATGAGTAACCCCTCCGCCCAGGATGAAAAGACACAGAAGAAGGCCAAAGGCGAGGGGCCCACCATGAGTAACCCCTATGCCCATGGTGAAAGGCCAAAGAAGAAGGCTAAGGACGATGGGCTCACCGTAAGTAGCCCCTACGCCCAAGATAGAAGGACACTGAAGAACGCCAAGGGAGAGGGGGCCATCGCGAGTAATCCATTTGCCCAAGATAGAAGGCCACAGAATAAGGCCAAGGGCGAGGGACTCACCGTGACCAATCCCTACACCCAAGATAGAAGGCCATAAAAGAAGGACAAGGGCGAGTGGCTCACCGCGAGTAACCCCTCCGCCCAAGATAGGAGGCCACAGAAGAAGGCGAAGGTTGAGGGGCTCATCGCGAGTAACCCCTCCGCCAAAGATAGAAGGTCACAGAAGAATGCCAAGGGCAAGGATCCCATCATGATCAACCCCTCTAAACAAAGTAGAAGGATATAGAAGAAGGGAAAGAACGAGGGGCTCACCGTGAGTAACCCCTCCACCCAAGTTGATACCAAGATAAGGAGGTCCACTATAAGTGGCCTCATCTACAAAACTTGGGATGAAGTGACAGGACATTTAATGACTCTAAGGGGAATGATGAAGGAACCCTAGGGTCCCTCAAAATAAATAAAAAATTGAATTTATGGCGTACAAAGCCTTTTAGTCTACCCAACACAAAAAACTTTGCACGAGGGGTTAATATAGAAGGGTGTTTCAAGCATCACCACTATATTTGTGGGTGAGGGTCCCTCAAAGACCCCCCCCCCCCCCCTTCAGCTTATAGAAAATATGAGGTTGAGGGAACCCCTAGGGTCCCTCCATCGCAGAAATTCCATATTGGAGAAGGAACCCCCAGGGTCCCTCCACCGTAGAAATGACATTCGAGAAGTGCCCCGCAAGGGCCACTGTAGAAGTCCAACTTAAGAAGGGCCACCTCAAGGGTCACCACAGAAATGACATCAGAGAACTTACCCATAAGGGCCACTGAAGAAGTTCAAGTTGAGAAGGGCCACCGCAAGGGTTACTGCATAAATGACATCTAAGAAGTACCCCACAAGGGCCACTGCAGAAGTCTAAGTTGAGAAGGGCCACCTTAAGGGTCACTGTAGAAATAACATCTGAGAAGTGCCCTGCAAGGACCACTGCAGAAGTCCAAGTTGAGAAGGGCCACAACAAGTGTCACTGTAGAAATAACATCTAAGAAGTGCCCCGCAAGGGCCACGGCAGAAGTCCAAGTTGAAAAGGTCCACCGCAAGGGCCACTAAAGAAGTCAAAGTTGAGATGGGTCACCGCAAGGGTCACCGCAGAAATGACATCTGAGAAGTGCCCCACAAGGGCCACTGCACAAATCGAAGTTGATAAGGGGCACTGCAAGGGTCACAGCAGAAATGGCATTCGAGAAGTGCCTCGCAAGGTCCACTGCACAAGTCTAAGTTGAAAGGGCCACCACAAGGGTCACTGCAGAAATGACATCTGAGAAGTGCCTCGCAAGGGCCACTACACAAGTCTAAGTTGAGAAGGGACACTGCGAGGGTCACTATAGAAATGACATTCGAGAAGTTCCCCGTGGGCCACTGCAGAAGTCCAAATTGAGAAGGGCCACCGCAAGGGTCCCCATAGAAATGACATCTAAGAAAAAAAACCAAGGCTTCCTCAACAGCAAAAATGATGTTTAATAAAGAACCCCCCACTAGGGTTCCTCAAGAGCAGAAACTTACATGGAAGAGGGACCCGTAAGGTCCTCCCCCCTCAGCTCCCAGAAAACCAAATTAGGATGATGGGGTGTCTACCATAAGCAACCCCTCATCATGAAAAAATAATAGAAGTACTAACACTTATTTTCTTGTACAAGTTGCCTAGTTGAGCAAGCAGGGCTCAAGTAGGCCAGTTGGGATCTCTTGGGAGTTTTGGCTTGGCGGATGAGGGATAAGGTATGCTGAGAAAGATCAACCACTTAGCACTATAGGATTGAGAGAATACTAGTAGGAAGACCCAGAAATCACTCAAGACTACACACACCTCACTTTTAGTCACAAGTAAAGTGAGCAGCCAAAGGGCTGGATTCTCACAAGAAAAGAACTGTTTATAAAATGATTTTAAAGGAGACATACCTCTAGACCCCTCTCAAGAAAAAAGATTTTAGAAGGGGGTTCTCAAGATCCCCCTCAAGCTTACAAAGATTTTAGAGGAGGTGGTCCATAAGACCCCCCTTAAGTTTACAAAGTTTGTACCAAAAGTTACCGTTTCAAAAGATATTTAGCAAATCAGATATTTTTTTCTCCATTAGAAGACATATTTGCTTTTGAACATTAGTTGTCACCAGGGGGCATCTGCCAGAGGGGACAGGCAGAGTTGCCTGCTGGTAGGAATAAATAGTACACTACAGACTTTGTCCCTCACCAACCCTCTAAGTTTTGGCGCCAAAAGTGCCAACCCAGCCCTAGTGCCCAAGTATAAACAGGACCCCTGGGCAAGGTCAAGAAAACAAAAAACTCAATAGCAAAGTTACTCCGTCAAAATCACACCAGAACCTCTCTAGTATTCTCTCCCTGCTCTCTCTCTAGTGCTGAGTGCCTTGTTCTTTCACTCCCCACTAACAGCCATCATTCTCAGGAGATCCTCTTGAGAAAATTACTATTATTGTTGTGGAAGTTCATCTTCTTGCAGGGAGGGAGTTCCAACTTGAGCTCAATTTTTACCAAAAGGAGAAGGTTTCATCAGAAGCTGCACCAGAAGTTTCTTGAGAACCTTGCGGACAGCGTCCATTGGAGTGGGTCACGCCTCACCCTTTCTAGTTATTCATAGACCCCAGTCTCACTACCCTCCTACACATACAACTTGAAAGGTCTCCAAACCCTAGTTTTACACAAACATTTTAGTTTTCCATATCTGAAACCCTTGCATGTTTTCTAAATCGCTTTATCTAACCTATAAGAACACAAACCATGTTCATATCCTTAAGGAGTTAATTCTTCACTTCTAAAGATAGGATATTTACCTGAGGTTGATCGGTGTACACTGACACAAGTGGAGCTTATTATGGGACATTATTCTATATGTATCGCTTTTTGTCAATAACAAGAAAAGAAGACATAACTGCAATACTTAGTGGAGTATAAATCTTTAAGTTTGTCCATATCATTCTGTAATACCTAGTTACAAAAGTGCTAAAAAATGATTATCCCAAAAGGGTGTTTCCTCATACCTTGTATTACGGTTTGTTGGTTTTAATTCGATTTACATCCTATATCTTGCATGTTTAGTTTCACATAACTAATCAAGATAAAATTAGATTAAATAAGAATCTGGTTATGTGTTATCTAATCTATGAACTCTACATTTAGCTATACAATCGGACCACTCTATAATGCATTTTTAGAGTTGAAGCAATTATGGGAAGGATTTCTAGCATTTGACATGCACAAAATGCAGACTTTTAGGTTCAGAACTATATTAATGTGGGGAATTTATGATTTTGCCTCATATAGGATCTTATATGGTATGTAACACATTGTTAAAAAGCATATCATAATTGTGGTGATGACATGAAGATAGTTTACGCAAACTATCATATGTTTAGTAAAATGAATCATACTTTTAGTAGTGGTATAGCTTTGGGACTTAGGAAATAAGAAATTGGACATCCCTCGGTTCGACTAAATGGGGATGCACTTGAGGAGAAGTTAAAAAAAACACAAAGTATGTACCAGGAAACGTCTTAAAAGTTCCTGGTAAGAATAGAAAATCTAATAATTTGAATGAGAGTGACAATGTTGAAGTTAAAGAAGTTTTGTATGAAAAATCCATTTTCTTTAACATTAAATACTTACTATATAATCAAGTTCTACATGTCCTTTGTGTGATGCACACCTAATGTTTTAGATAATTTAATAAACACAATTCTTATTGCTAATAAACAAAGGGTACTAAAAAGGGGCGATTGGATATGAAGGACATGGTCATACACAATAATTAATGGATTCAAGTTGATGGACGAACTAGAAAAAAGATAAAACTAACAGCACCATATATCTTGGGTAAATAAGAAAAAAGGAAATTCGACCAAATTTTGAAGGACTTAAATCTTTTAACCAATTTTGCCTCTAACTTGATCAATATTGTAACTCTTAGTCCCTTGTCTTTGAACTCTATGAAGTCGCGTGACTATCATGTCCTAATTAAACATTTGTTACCCGTGTTGCTCCAACACGCCTTTCTGAAATATCAAGATTAGAGAAGATCAATCCAATAATGAAGTTTGTTCTTTATAAATACATGGCTATTGAAGCATTTTGTGTGTTGAAAAAATATTTCCCTCCTACGTTTTTTTATATTGGCATTTACCTCATTGCGCATCTAGCAGATGAAGCCTTGGTTTGTGGACCAACCAATGCTCATTGGATGTAAACCTTTAGAATGTCATAAAAAAAGTTAAATATGGTTTATTTAATTATTTTAATGTATTTTTAATTGATATACTCATATCCTCTATGTGCAGAAAGCATCTACCTAGGCACTAGAACCCATAAACATGGTCATCAGTTTATAAATATTTCCAACACCCATCTCTTTGTTTTAACTTCGATGGTTTTTTTCTTGTAGCAAAATTGCAAGTAATTTTGGAGGTACATATTCCTTATCTATCTATTTGTGATTGTGATATTTAAACAACATTCAAAATTATAAGTAAAAGGGTTCGGGTTTTCTTCTATTTTAAATCCCCTTTCCAACTTTGTGTTAGGTTTTATGGTTTCGGTGGTTGTTAAAATTGTAGAAGACTGATGGATAATTATACTTGATAAACACGTGAAGTTCACAGTTGAAGAGTTTTGCAGGATTATGGACTATAAGCATAACATTCATAATATGTTTATTTTTTCTCATGTTGATCATGGTATTAAGCTTTGTTCTTGTTGCTCACTTTTTGATGTTCTTGTATTGATATTCTTCATCGATTAGGTTGATTTCTTAGTAAGAGTATAAAATTCATGTTATCCTTCATGGTTGAAGATGCGACATAACAACTTAAAAGTGATACCTTTATATGCATTGGCTAAATTTATAATCTTAATGACAAACTCCCTGAATGAGTTTTAACAATTTATGTGTCATGGGAGTCTCTGAAAACATAGAATAACAAGCATGGAAGCTTAAAAAAATCAAAAACGAAAAAAATACATATGTTTCATTGGATAAATTAGTGTATGATATGGTTTATATGCCCACTGTTAAAATCCATTAAGAATCATCAAATGTCACCAAAATGACTTTTTAGCTGTATGGTATGGTTTATGTTAAATCTTAAACTTGAAATTTTGTAGTCAAATAGGTATAGTTAAAGATTTGTCAAATAGGTATGTTTCATTGGAGAAATTAGAGTATAATATATAATTTGACTATTGGATTCAATAACATACTGGTCTGAAGCAAACAATTGAAAACTCTTGCATTTGTATGGTTCACAACCTATTATAGTTTTTGATTGATTGGGAGTGGTACAATGCATTTTGTTTAATAGCTTGTAATTTCCATTCCTCATACTTGGTCAGTCTTTAAAATTGAGTGAGTTTATCATCATCCTAATACTAGTTCCGTTACCATTTCATTTTTTATCCTAATCTGAAGCTGAAAGGGAGATATGTGCAAGAACTATTTATCGTGCAAACACTTATAAGAAGGTAATTTTAGATTTATGCATCATTTTTCCATGTAATATAAGAGCACTGATAGGGAAATTTGTTTATAATTTTTGAGGTTTGTGGATTCTATCAAATGTAACAAATCTAAAAGTGGTTCTCCTTCTTGAATTCCTAACTACTAAGCAATAGTTAGTCTTATCTAACTTATGTTTCCCTCTTGAGGAATTTGGAGACTATCATCAATCGACTCGAAGCGCGTTCGTTAAGTTTGTTATGGTAAATACCATGATCTCTAACTTAGTTTTCTAATAGATATGTTTATGGGTAATGCAGTGGTGTTTTAGTTTAAGTGTTTTGTTCAGGGATATGCCAACTCAGATTAGATCGCATATAGTTGTTGACTTTAGGTTACGAGCTCATTCATTTATTATGGAAGAGCCTCGGAGGAATCAGGTAGTGTTTGTAAACCTTGATACATGCACGACCTCACAACTTGGGATAATCAAAGTGCTTAAGATATTGTAAGCAGGGTAGTTCATTAACTTAGTTATATGTTCATTAACTTACAGATATGTTGGTTTTATATCAATGTGTATATTAGTTGGCCAGTGTATTAAATCATACTAGTGTACAAATCTTACTATATATTGATTATATTTCATTAATGTATCATAATAGTCTCTCTGCTCCATTCCAAGCCCCAAAACCAATGGTCCACATTGATATCGACTCATCCTCGTTTGAACTAGAAATTACAACCAAAAGGAACAAATAAGATGGAACAATGTGATGGAGACTCATCTGATAAATGCACTTATGGGGGAGGTTATTGGTCAAACAAAATGTGTTGATAATGGCTTCACCGATGCTCAAATATATAGAAATATTTTTCTTCAAAGTGTTGTTATGTGTATTGTTCGCTTTCAGTATCTAAGTTTCTTTTATAAATAAAGAATGGGGGCTTATAAAATTTAAATGTTGAATATAGTTCCCTTGTTTACGTGGAATATTTCTTTCTATGTTCTTGGGATACGAATAGTGTGGTAACCATAATTGAATTTGTTTAAATTCAGAACATCATATCGGATCTTGAAAAATAATTTTTCTTAAATATGTATTAATAATACTAATGGACATTTACCGTTACAAAATCAGACAAAAGTGTTACAAAACATGCATAATAAAGAAGAAATACTAACAGAAAAGTCCTTTACTAAATCCAGTATTAGTAACAGTAAATATTTGTTACTAATTTTTTCCCCACAGTAAATATTTGTTGCAAAATCCAGTATTAGTAACAGTAAATATTTGTTACCAATTCCACTATTAGTAACTGTATTTTATTGCTTGTCATAATTCCTTAACTCCAATGTCGCAGTCGCATACATGCATAAAGAGGAGATCCCACTCGCCACACGAGGATGAGCCCCAACTGAACCTTAACAATCGAAATATTAAATATCGATCTCATGAATGCGTATCACTCTCGTAAGGAACTCGAAACCTAAAGCTTTGATACCAAGTTGTAACACCCCGACCCGAATTAATAGGATGGGTTAGCCCAAATCTGTGCAGTTTCATTAGTGTGAAGTGATGTTAAACAATCCTAGACAATATTTCTAGTCCTTTTTATTTAATTCAAGTTCCAGTATTTGTCATGCAATTCCATTTCTAGCAATATATCACAATATAACAAGTGTAGTTACCATTGGATTGCCTTTCGGGTTCATGTAATCAGACTATTAACGTAAGAAGGTAAAGAACACTTAACTGTAAAACACTCTTAAATACATAACCGCATTTATCTTGCCGTAACAAACGAAAGGTATGAGCTAGGGCCCAGTGGAATTCTTAACAAAATACAATATAAAAATGAACAGTAGAAAGAACGGATGTTATAACATAGCAATAACTATAATGTACACACGATATATATAACCATATAGGCAAAAAACTTATTTGATATCAGAACGTTTTCTTGTTCTAATTAGATTACATTAACCCCTTTTTATAACCGTTCCATTAACATTTTCACGACAACTTTTATTTCCATTAACCCAACCCAATTAATTTAAGAAAAACACTTCCTTTATCATTTTATTAAAAAATAATTTTTATTCAATAAAAATCACCAAAGTACCTATTTATCATCTCAACACACACAACCGGTATTCTAGAATTATTATTCATACTTCTTAACCTTATCACCCTCAAAGTGCACCTTTAAGAACACATTATCGTAGACTAGGGTTTGTGTCACCTTTGGACACTTATTTACCCGTACTTTATCATTTACCAAACTAACAACTTTCATGGACTTTATTGAATTAAATTAAATTCCCTATTATCATTCATTTTAAACGAATTACATCCGTGTCTATTTACTTTCATTAAATATTTTCGTAATTTTAACGAATTCCAATTTTTCCTTTATTATCCTGGAGTTAACTGTAATCCCATTTATGTTTATGGGCTTTACCATCCATCGTAAATGTCATGTCCCATGATTTACTGACCAGTCTATTGGATCTTTCACCCTAGTACTCTGGTCCCTTCTTAATTATTTTTTGGAAATCCTGTGTGAAAACTCTTTCATTTCTTATTAATTCCATTCCTATGTTTTATTAAAAACACTCGGATTATCATCTTACTTTATTTGTAATAGAGTTTACTTTTTAGTTCCCTAACATAACTTTAACCATTTTACCAAAGTTAAATACCACCTTGTCTTCGTTGTTATAGACTTTAACATGTTTTTTCGTTTAGCCCTTATTAATTATCTTTGATGTTTTACCAATGTCTTTACTTTTAAAAATTTATTCCATTTCCAAGTTCAAGGACTATTTACGTCGTTCAGTGTTCATTTAAGGTCTTGTATAACAAGTCCCCTTTAAAATGTTTATCATATTTCAATATTTTCTTTTAATCTTACGTCACATTATTTGGTCTAACATTATCTTGAAGTTATTAATACAATAATTTTGCCTTTAACATCATCTTGACGTGATCCCAAATTACAACAAGTGACTTTATGCTACTTTTTACACATAAAATCATAGTTTTGGTGTCTAAAAATCCTTTAATATAACCCAACATTTATTAACATGAAATAACACCAAATTTATATAAAAACATCACTCAAATGTGATTTCTTTGCAAAATTACTTACTTTGAACTCCAAAATTCACTTAAACATGGAAACCACTTGAAAATTTTTATTTTTTAACATATTCTTCAATTTGTTAAAAATGCCAACTTACACATTACTTTTTGGGAAAAATATTTATATTTACTAACATTAAAGTCTACTTTACAAAGTTACTAATTCCTTCCATTACTTTGAGTTTTATTCATTTTTATGTACAAGTACTAACATTAAACATATCAACTTTTACTCATTTCTACCAACCTTCGTTTAAAGGACATTAAACCATGTTTCTTAGCCATTCTTAACGGAAAATTACGTCCTATTATATTAAATAATATATGAAATTATGAAATTTATAATTTCATATCGAAAACCCATTTAACATATTTTTCTAAATTATCTTCAGATGAAACATTTTTATTATGTACACCAATTCCTAAAATAAAGACCAACATATTTTTTGCTTGAAAATCCTTTTATTCAACCTCATATGACAATCTTCTAAATATTTTTATTTCATAAAATGTCCCATATATATTCTAAAATTTTACAACTTTGTAACTTTCTTTAAACTCATATTAACATATGAAATCCTACTATATCCAATTAGTGAGATAGCATATTTGAATCATACATATGTGTGTGTATATATATATACCAACATATGTAATAACCATGCTCTAAAACTATAATATAATGGTAAATGCAACAAAGTAAGTTTTTTCAACTCAAAAACGCTTCAACAATGGTGGAAATAGATATAAAGAGGGCAGTCCCTAACTTCCTAAGGTGGGAAATAGATATAAGTTTTCTCTAGTTTTGGGCTTGAAACTATCCCTTGAAAACCTAACACCAAGCTTCCCAAAAATTCACCTTTAATCGTCATAAAAATTTTCCCAAGTATTATGAAAATTCCCACTTCAAAACCCCCCTTATAATACCAACAAAACCCATTACAACATTAAGTAACCTTAGATAATGGAAGATGGTTCTTTCAGGTATAACTTGGTAGAAATGTGGTTGAAAATATGGTGACAAAAGCTTTGAAAATAGAGGATTTATGAGGGAACCCATGGATGATTTTCTGTAGAGAAAATAGAGATGAACTCTCTCTCTCTCTCTCTTTCTCTCTCTCTCTATCTATCTATCTATCTATCTCTTTCCCTTTTCTCTATCTCTAATAACCCATTTGTATTAATAGGAAAAAAATTGATATTAATTAAAGACAGTTTCCTCAACCATATGTGGTTGATAGATAATTTTAATCTGCTGAAACCCTTTAAAATCTCACAGCTCAACACCATGTCAATCACAAATTGGCAACACAACAAGAAATCTTATATTAATTTTGAATCAATACATTCTACTTTGGATCAATCTGTCCAGGTTGGAATGATCTGGAACCAAGCATAATGTATTTTCTCTTTTATTAAGTCACAACGTCTTATGAATTTCACATTTTAGCCCTTAACTTCATATGTTTGCACATGTAAACCTTGAATTTAACTGCTATAAATTGTTGCATATATGTACATGGTCCCTCTTATTGTAAACCTCATAAAATTATGAAAATACCCTTTTATAAATAACTTTAAAAAGTGTGGGTAAACAATACTCATTAGGTTATTACTCTGCCCATCTTGAATCCTAGTGCAACATCCTAATAGCTCATTAATCACCGTAAAATGGTTATACCTCCCTTCCACATATACTGTAGGAAATTATTATTGTCTCTCAATTTCAAACCACCCATTTACACCCAATAACATAGCCTACTAAAGGAAGAGAGAAGTTATTCCCGACTACCCAATCCATACAACTACCCACGGTCATACCATAAGTATTGTCCACCTCATTTAATCTCACACGCTAAAGAAAAGTCTATTGGTAGTTGTACACTCAAATTACTAAAGTCTATTAGTAGCTATACACTCACATTACTGTGACACCCCGCCTATTCTAATCCTGGGTGATCAATTTATTATTAAATTAAACAGGATGTGACACCCCGCCTAATTAAATACCGGGCGATCACTCCTTTATTAAATTAAATCAAGGTAAACAGTTGGTTCATTCTTAGCATCACTGTCGATAAAAATAACTTTTCCAATTTAACACCCTAAATAATTAAGCTAAGTGTCAAAACATTTTCCATACAAAACTTTCCAAATTTTAATTAAAGAAAAAGGTTTATTTTAATTTAAAACAATATTTCTACAATAAAGAATCACACCATAATAAACCAAATAACATAATACATTCGTCAATCGAATGTCAACAAATGGAACTAAAACCACAAATCCATCCTGAATAAATCCCATAGGACAATACTGGAAATAAAAGAAATACAAAATCCCAACAACAAATGAAATGATGAAAAGGGCGACACGTGCCCAATAAATGAGAATAATAGGAGTGGAGTCAATAACAGAAGCCGTCTACTCAAGTGACCTGCAACTCCCACCTAAGCTACAGCTCGTCCTTCTCAAGGGATCCTAAGCAAGACGCCCCTGTGGCTGGGCACCTGAAAATATACATATATATATACAAGAGAGAGAGAGAGGAAAAGAAATGGGTCAGAGCCCGAAAGTGTGTTTGATTTTAAAATACGTTAAGCAAGTATTTAAATTGATACAGGCCAATGCAAATCATATTAGTTCGACACTCTCTTGAGAAATTCGCACCTCTCTTCTAATGTGCACGCCTATCGTACTAACCTTCCCAAATAATTTAGTTTATCTTAACTTACTCATAAGTTTTTAAAACCGAACGATGACAACGTTTTAAAAAGGTTACTTTCCATATGTAGCACTCCTCTCGTTTTATCTTTATTAAATTATAAAGTTTCCCAGTGTCTTCTCATACTTTCACAAAACAAGTATTTATTATTGCGTCAACAACTATGTCCTACTTATCAAATCACAGTAGGCAGTTTAAAGTTTATAACCTCATATATATATTAACTACTCGTATAATATATATATATAACAGCACCCTAACTAAATCTATGGTGCGGGCATACTCTGCTATCCAATCCCCGTATCGCTCACACAAAGGGAAATACAAGTTCGGAATCACTCTCGAACTGTATTAACATATACAAAACAGCGTTGAGGCGAAGCATAGATTCCAAGTCCGAGAGGTCAGTACATACCCACACGTCTCTTAGGACCGTACGACTATCAATCTGATAGCCCGTACCTAGGATCTCTAACTTCTAGGGTACGAATCAATATCCCCCATAAAGCAACACAGGATAAGATCGTCCCAGCGCGGTAACCTCAGGGATAGCAAGTAGCGCGGGTACGTTTTTCACTTGTATATAATATATGTACACACAATCATATAAATATACCCATTCATCATATTAATATAGGTTCCTCCCGTTACCCATAGTCACAACATTTATCCTTAATTTCCCATTATTATGATTACGTATAAGGTTTCGTCTCTAACCTTAACTCGAAGGGTTTTCTCATAAGTTACGTGACACTCGTGGATTCTATCCATCCAAGTAGCAAAATAAGTAGGTAAACATCTATTCTCTATCATAAGTATTTGACGTAATCTCTCACTTGAATTACATAGTTTCCTCGTCCCTAAAATACAAGTATCATCTCATAATAAAGTTCTCAACACTTAATCATATGCCCTACTGGTCTCTCCTATATCCCAAAACATTTTATTCATAAAGCCCAAAAGCTATTTCACGATGAATCATGTTCAATTAATTAAACAAGGGGAAATAAGAGTCTGCCAGGAATGGTCAATCGATCGAGGTCTGGGGCTCGATCGATCGAACCTTCAATCGATCGAAGCTCTAGGCTCGATCGATCGATCAAGCAGGTCTGCGAAATCCTGCAGAAGTGCAGTTACGGGTTTTACCAAAATTCTTCACCCAAATCAATATTTTCCAACACTAATCGTCCCAAAACTCCTACTACAAACATAATAACATATTTCCAGATGTTTTTAACGTTAATCATGCGTATATCCATCATTAAACATGGTTAAACAACCCAAAATCTCATTTAAACATCAAGAACCCTAATGTTTTCTTAACTTTTGTTCTAATCAGTTTTCTCCAGAATTTCCTTCTAACATATCATCAAAAATTCGTGGGTTAATCATCTACTTTACATAATATTTCCAGAATATGGTTATAATGTTTTCTACATGCAAATCCCTACCAAAATTGGGGTTTTCTTCCATTGATTACACTCCTAATCATTCCTACACTAATATGAATATTGCACCAACGAAAATACACAAGTTAAACACTTGCCTGGGATTTCAGAGGTCTGGTTTCCTACTGATATTGGTGTGGTTGCGTTCTCCTCCTCGCGATCTACGCGTTGGTGGTGACGGTGGTGCAAATGGTGGTGTTTTTGGCCTTGAATCACCTTGAGAGCTCTCTCCTCTCTACTCCAATGGCCATTCTAGGGTTCTGAATGTTCTAACCCTAAAAGGCTGAGTTAAATGGCTGCTAAGGATGTATGAAATTCGTGGGTTTAATTACCCTATTTTGTAAAATGACCAAAATGCCCTCCCGGGTCACTAATTAAGCCTAAAAACATCCCGAGACCCAAACTAAACCCCCGGGTACACTTTTCTGACTATCTCGACCCTTCCGGACGTGTTGGCGCACTCAAAACGACCATACGAACAACTTATAAAATATTTACTTTTATATCTCAATAATTAGTCCCGACGCGACACGGGCGCGTCCCGACTAAAATTCTCAAAATTGACATTTCATTCACTTGTGACCTTTAATATAACCCATATCATATATTACTATGCTCATTAGTAATATTCGATAATTTTTATATAATTACTAACTCTCGTCACGTTAATAATTATAACATAATTAATTTCCGGATTTTTATTAAATAATTCACTCTCATTAAATTTAATAAAACCCCCAAATTAATATAGCATAAAATACGGGGTATTACATACTTCCCCCCTAATAACGGAATTTCGTCCCGAAATTCGAAAAATAAGGCATACCTGATAAGAACAAATCTGGATATCTCTCGCGCATATCTGCCTCACGCTCCCAAGTGGATTCCTCCACATTATGGTGTTCCCACTGGACCCGCACAAGTGGAACTATCTTCGACCTCAATCTTCTCTCACTATAGTCTAGGATAGCCACCGGTCTTTCCTCGTAGGAGCTATCAGGCTGTAAGTCGATCTCCTCTATCGCGATGTGAGTATGGGCCATATCATCTCGAAGGTATCGTCTCAACGACAAGATGTGAAATACATCGTGAATGCGATGTAGATGTTCCGGCAGTCCCAATCTGTATGCAACTGGCCCAATCCTCTCTATGATGGGAAATGGTCCCACGTACCTCGGGTCCAACTTTCCCTTCTTCCCGAACCTCATCACTCCTTTCATGGGAGACACACGCAGTAACACTTGGTCCCCCACATTAAACTCCCTGAAGAACCGTTTCACATCGGCATAGCTCTTCTGTCTGTCCTGGGCTACTCGAATGCGACTCCTGATCATCTCAATCCTCGCAGAGGTCTCCTGAATCACCTCTGGTCCTAGAAACTTGTCGTCCCCCACCTCAAGCCAACAAGTTGGGGAACGACAAGGCCTGCCATACAAAGCCTCAAATGGAGCCATACCAATCGTAAACTGATAAGAGTTATTATAAGAAAACTCTACCAGTGGAAGGTGTGGCTCCCAACCTCCTCCAAAATCGAGAACACACATGCGTAGCATATCCTCTAACATCTGATTAGTACGCTCTGTCTGCCCATCTGTCTGTGGGTGATAAGCTGAACTCAACCTCAACTCAGTACCCATAGCCTCCTGAAAGCTTTCCCAAAAATGCAACACGAGAATCTTGTCTCTATCGGACACAATATTCAGGGGCACCCCGTGTAATCTGACAATCTCAGCGATGAACAACTGAGCATACTGACCCGTGGTATAATCTGTCCGCACCGGTAGAAAATGAGCCACCTTGGTCAGACGGTCTACAATCACCCAGATAGAATCGTGGCCCCTCTGTGATGTAGGCAACCCTATAGTGAAGTCCATGGAAATACTCTCCCACTTCCACGCGGGCACTTCCAATGGCTGAAGCAATCCTGAAGGTTTCTGGTGGTCCACCTTAACCAGCTGGCAGGTAGAACACTTGGCCACAAACTCAGCAATGTCCTTCTTCATCCCACTCCACCAGTATTGTCGCCTCATATCCTGGTACATCTTATCGCCTCCCGAATGGACTGCAAATCGGGACCCATGAGAATGAGTCATCACTTCATGACGTAACTCTGCTCCTTCTGGAACCACCAATCTCCCATTAAACCGCAAACCTCCATCAGAAAAAACAGAATAGGACTCAGCACCCTCGGCTAGAAGTCGCACAATCTGCTCCTGGCAAAACGGATCTGTGGTCTGCGTCTGTATCACCCTCGTAACAATTTCGGGTGTGACTGACATGACGGATATGAACGAACGGGCTACTGCGTCCTGGTGACCCAACTCCTTCCACTTTTCTTTCCAAACGTCGGCTACATCGTCTACCGGTCTACGGCTCAATGCATCAGCAACTACATTGGCTTTCCCCGGATGGTACTGTATGTCAAACTGGTAGTCTTTCACAAACTCTAACCACCTGCGCTGACGCATATTCAGCTCTTGCTGAGTGAACAGGTACTGCAGTGACTTATGGTCTGTGAACAAACGGAATTTCTCTCCCAATAGATAGTGCCTCCAAATTCTCAATGCAAAGACGACCGCTGCTAACTCCAGGTCGTGGGTGGGGTAATTCTTCTCATGCGGCTTAAGCTTGCGGGAAGCAAAAGCTATAGCCTTCTCCTCCTGCTGGAGTACTCCTCCAAGTCCCCGTAAAGACGCATCAGTGTAAACCAGGTACTCCACACCCGGTTTCGGTAAGGCAAGGACTGGTGCTGAAGTAAGCTTGTCTTTCATCTCATCGAAAGCTAATTGACAAGCATCATACCAAACATACGGTATCCCTTTGCGAGTCAAATTCGTCAACGATCCCGCTATTTTGGAGAATCCCCGAATAAATCTCCTGTAGTATCCGGCTAACCCCAAGAAACTATGTACCTCCGTCGGTGTCGTGGGCTGTCCCCACTCCCTCACTGCTGAAAACTTACTCGGGTCAACTGCTATCCCTTAATCAGAAACAACATGGCCCAAGAACTGTACCTCTCGCAACCAGAATCCACACTTCTCGTACTTAGCATACAACTGATGCTCTCGCAGAGTCTGAAGAACCTGCCTCAAGTGCTCGGCATGCTCCTCCTCGGAATGGGAATATATCAGGATGTCATTTATGAAGACAATGACAAACTGATCCAAGAACTCTCTGAACACTCGATTCATTAAGTCCATGAATACGGCTGGAACATTAGTGAGGCCAAACGGCATCACTCTGAACTCGTAAGACCCATATCTCGTCAAGAATGCAGTCTTTGAAACATCATGCTCCTTAATGCGTAACTGATAGTACCCCGACCTCAGATCTATCTTCGAAAAGAAATTCGCTCCCCTCAACTGGTCGAACAGATCATCGATTCGAGGCAACGGATATTTATTCCGTATCGTGACCTTGTTCAATTCCCGGTAGTCCACACACAACCTCAGTGAACCATCTCTCTTCTTCACAAACAAAACTGGAGCGCCCCAAGGTGAGGTACTTATACGAATGAAGCCCTGACCTAACAGCTGCTCGATCTGATCTCGTAGCTCTCGCATCTCTACCGGAGCCATACGGTATGGTGCGCGTGCTATAGGTCTCGTATCTGGCAATAAGTCTATAACAAAATCTATCTCTCGACTGGGGGGTAGGCCTGGTATTTCCTGAAACACATCGGAATATTCCCAAACAACTGGGATCAAATCCAAAGGGATCACAACCACCTTAGAGGTATCCTCCTCTATGTAATACAAATGAGCGGTCGAGCCTCCCTCTGGGCGAGGCATCGCCACTACAAACATCTCCTGCCCCGGAATGGCAAAAATAATGCTCCCACCGAAGCAATCAATCATGGCTCTATAAGCTGCGAGCCAATCCATACCGATAATCACATCGTGCTCATGCATGTCTAAAACTAACATGTCTGCAGGTAATACCAGACTACCGATCTCTATCCCCACTCCTCGGCATATAAAGAAAATCAGTGACCCACTCCCCAATGGTGAGTCTACACACGTCACTGTGCTCTCTGCTGTGGCTAACAACCCTAAGGCCTTCGCAAAATGCGTAGCTATAAAACAATGCGTGGCCCCCGTATCAAATAAAACCCGACCCATAGTACCATGGATAGGAAACGTACCCTCAATCGCGGGTGGTGCCTGTGGAGCTGCTGCCTGGTGGACGTTATAGACACGTCCATACTGTAACTGCCCCTGCTGCACTGGAGCTGCTGGGATGGCTGGTAGGGCTGGCGCTTGGGCTGGAGCTGGAAGGGCAGGTGGAAAAAGTGGCCTCTGTGGCTCATTACGGGCTCCCTGCTGCTATGGGGCCCTATCGCCTTCTGGGCAATCCTGACGCTTATGGCTGTGCTTGCCGCACACAAAACACCGGCCTCTGAAATTACCTCCCCTCTTTCCCTGCTGACCACGGCTCTGTTGGCCGTTACCTTCACGCCATTGGCCCTGTTAGCCCTGATGTGCACGCTAGGCCTGTCAATGGATCGTATTTTATCCGAATCCGAATCCGAATCCGATCCGTTTAAGCGGATATGGATCATGCCTAAAATCCGATTATCCGATTACCCGATTATCCGTTTATTAAATGGAGCGGATTTGGATTCATATGCTCCGATCCGTTAATAATCCGATCCGATTAATATTTTTAATATACATATATAAATTATATATAATATATTTTTCATTAATATATATTGTATTTAATAATATTTTATATACATATTTTACATATTTATTATAATAGTTCTCTATTTCATTATCTATTTTTATGGAACATTTGCAAAATAAATTTATGAAATAAGAGTTGAAAATAAAAATGTTGCAAATCAAGTTTAAGATAAATGGATAATCGGATAATCGGATCCGATCCGAATCCGTTTAATATTAACGGATATGGATTTGGATTTGCCTGATCCGATCCGATTAATAAACGGATCAGATCCGAATCCGTTTAACATAAACGGATATGGATTTGGATTTGCCTGATCCGGTCCGAATCCGATCCGTTTACAGGCCTAGTGCACGCTGTTGGCCCTGTTGCTGACCCTGCTGTCGGTGCTGACCCTGCTTATTAGGCTGGCCCTGCTGGCCCTGCCTATAACCCCCATTTCCCTGCCTGGGATCACCCGAACGGAATCGCTTAGCAGGGTCCCCCTGATGGGAACTCTGCTCGTGCTGACGAGTCTGTCCATGAGATGGTGCCCCACTGGCACCGTTACCCCCGGTCCTGCACTGCTGGATGGACTCTCCTGCTCTCTTGCTTCCTTGAAGGTGGAAGCGGTGATCCTGGAAATGTAGTAATGCTGCATTGAGTACATCAGTGAACGTACTCAGGGATAAGTTCCCAATAAGGTGCTGACGGATCCTCCAAGCTAACCCGTCGACAAACAACAAAATCTTCTTGCTCTCAGTAGGTGCCTCATCTGGCACAATGGTGAGAAGTCTCGTGAACTCCTCCTCATACTCTGCTACAGTAAGATTATCTTGCTTCAGATTTAGTAGTTTCCGCCTCATCTCAGTCTGCACTGCACGTGGAAAATACTTGCGATCAAACCGCTCCCAGAACATCTGAATAGGGATCGTGTCCCTCTCCCCCAAAGTAGTAGTGGACTCCCACCACTGCAACGCGGCTCCCACCAGCTTAAAGGAAGCCAATAACTGCTTTTGTACCTCGGTGCACTCATACATGCGAAGATGTCGCTGGATGTCTTTCTTCCATTGGCTAACCGTGACAATGTCGGAGCTACCAGAGAACTCAGGGGGATGTGCTTTCTGAAAAGCATCCCGAACCCTCTCCCATGCAGATGGAAGCTGTGCTGGTACTGGTGCCACTGCCTGAACCTAGGGTGGAGCCTGCTGAATCACCGCTATCGCGGCATTCACCGTCTGAGCAACTATGGCGGCTACTTCATTAGCATTCATTGTGCTTGGTGCTGGAGCTGCTGGTTGCTCGGCCTGGGCACGCCTATCTCTCGAAGCACGTCTCGGAGGCATCTGAAACGTGAACAAAATTTATCAGTCTACAGATATCATCGAATCTCAAATAGCTGAAGACTTAAACGTAAAAGCAGGAATACAACAATCCTAAAAATAGGGCTCTATAGCAAAAACGTTAAGCTGAAAGCGAAATAAGCCGTACAGATCCTATGGACACTAGAACCTGATCCTCTGATACCACCTGTGACACCCCGCCTAATTAAATACCGGGCGATCAATCCTTTATTAAATTAAATCAAGGTAAACAGTTGGTTCATTCTCAGCATCACTGTCGATAAAAATAACTTTTCCAATTTAACACCCTAAATAATTAAGCTAAGTGTCAAAACATTTTCCATACAAAACTTTCCAAATTTTAATTAAAGAAAAAGGTTTATTTTAATTTAAAACAACATTTCTACAATAAAGAATCACACCATAATAAACCAAATAACATAATACATTCGTCAATCGAATGTCAACAAATGGAACTAAAACCACAAATCCATCCTGAATAAATCCCATAGGACAATACTGGAAATAAAAGAAATACAAAATCCCAACAACAAATGAAATGATGAAAAGGGCGACACGTGCCCAATAAATGAGAATAATAGGAGTGGAGTCAATAACAGAAGCCGTCTACTCAAGTGACCTGCAACTCCCACCTAAGCTGCAGCTCGTCCTTCTCAAGGGATCCTAAGCAAGACGCCCCTGTGGCTGGGCACCTGAAAATATACATATATATATATACAAGAGAGAGAGAGAGAGGAAAAGAAACGGGTCAGAGCCCGAAAGTGTGTTTGATTTTAAAATACGTTAAGCAAGTATTTAAATTGATACAGGCCAATGCAAATCATATTAGTTCGACACTCTCTTGAGAAATTCTCACCTCTCTTCTAATGTGCACGCCTATCGTACTAACCTTCCCAAATAATTTAGTTTATCTTAACTTACTCATAAGTTTTTAAAACCGAACGATGACAACGTTTTAAAAAGGTTACTTTCCATATGTAGCACTCCTCTCGTTTTATCTTCATTAAATTAAAAAGTTTCCCAGTGTCTTCTCATACTTTCACAAAACAAGTATTTATTATTGCGTCAACAACTATGTCCTACTTATCAAATCACAGTAGGCAGTTTAAAGTTTATAACCTCATATATATATTAACTACTCGTATAATATATATATATACAAGCACCCCAACTAAATCTATGGTGCGGGCATACTCTGCTATCCAATCCCCGTATCGCTCACACAAAGGGAAATACAAGTTCGGAATCACTCTCGAACTGTATTAACATATACAAAACAGCGTTGAGGCGAAGCATAGATTCCAAGTCCAAGAGGTCAGTACATACCCACACGTCTCTTAGGACCGTCCGACTATCAATCTGATAGCCCGTACCTAGGATCTCTAACTTCTAGGGTACGAATCAATATCCCCCATAAAGCAACACAGGATAAGATCGTCCCAGCGCGGTAACCTCAGGGATAGCAAGTAGCGCGGGTACGTTTTTCACTTGTATATAATATATGTACACACAATCATATAAATATACCCATTCATCATATTAATATAGGTTCCTCCCGTTACCCATAGTCACAACATTTATCCTTAATTTCCCATTATTATGATTACGTATAAGGTTTCATCTCTAACCTTAACTCGAAGGGTTTTCTCACTAGTTACGTGACACTCGTGGATTCTATCCATCCAAGTAGCAAAATCAGTAGGTAAACGTCTATTCTCTATCATAAGTATTTGACGTAATCTCTCACTTGAATTACATAGTTTCCTCGTCCTTTAAATAATTGTCCCTAAAATACAAGTATCATCTCACAATAAAGTTCTCAACACTTAATCATATGCCCTACTGGTCTCTCCTATATCCCAAAACATTTTATTCATAAAGCCCAAAAGCTATTTCACGATGAATCATGTTCAATTAATTAAACAAGGGGAAATAAGAGTCTGCCAGGAATGGTCAATCGATCGAGGTCTGGGGCTCGATCGATCGAACCTTCAATCGATCGAAGCTCTAGGCTCGATCGATCGATCAAGCAGGTCTGCAAAATCCTGCAGAAGTGCAGTTACGGGTTTTACCAAAATTCTTCACCCAAATCAATATTTTCCAACACTAATCACCTTGAGAGCTCTCTCCTCTCTACTCCAATGGCCGTTCTAGGGTTCTAAATGTTCTAACCCTAAAAGGCTGACTTAAATGGCTGCTAAGGATGGCTGAAATTCGTGGGTTTAATTACCCTATTTTGTAAAATGACCAAAATGCCCTCCCGGGTCACTAATTAAGCCTAAAAACATCCCGAGACCCAATCTAAACCCCCGGGTACACTTTTCTGACTATCTCGACCCTTACGGATGCGTTGGCGCACTCAAAACGACCATACGAACAACTTATAAAATATTTACTTTTATATCTCAATAAATAGTCCCGACGCGATACGGGCGCGTCCCGACTAAAATTCTCAAAATTGACATTTCATTCACTTGTGACCTTTAATATAACCCATATCATATATTACTATGCTCATTAGTAATATTCGACAATTTTTATATAATTACTAACTCTCGTCCCGTTAATAATTATAGCATAATTAATTTCCTGATTTTTATTAAATAATTCACTCTCATTAAATTTAATAAAACCCCCAAATTAATATAGCATAAAAATACGGGGTATTACACAGGACTCATTAATGGTTTCATTCTAAGCATCATTGTCGAAACATAAATATATTACTAATACCCTAATGGCCCGGTGTCAAAAAAAATTATTAACATGAAATAATTTAAACTAATAAACCATGTTCACCATTCTAGTAAACAATATAATAAATAATAAAACAATCGAATACATAAATATGTCTGGAATAAATACTCCAACCTGAAATCCACATACAACAGTCCATGAATAAAAACCAAATCCAATAACCAGAAATAAGATAAAAATACAATATCTCTGAAATATTCGCTAACTAAATATGGGAGACATGACCGACTGAGATAACTGAATGATAAAGAGGAACTGATAAAGGTGGATGCGTCTACTGCCGATAAGAGCTGCAGCACGTCCACAGTAGCTGCAGCACGTCCAATAAGAGTGGGCTCCTAAGTTGGGCATCCCTGTGGCTGGAAACCTAAAAGGTTTTTATAAAAATAGATTTGAAATGGGTCAGAGCCCAAGAAAACAGTTTGAAAATATTTTGCAAGTATTTAAAATTCATTAAGAGCAGATATTGTATACATCTTAACTTTAGATGCCCTCACTTGAGATCTTCACCTCTCAACTTATGTGTACACCTAACGTATTCCACTAAACCAACCTAGTTACACTACCCTGCCTAACTAGTTTGAATTAAGTATTTCCCTACCTAATAATTTGTAGTGCTCACCCGTATTGCCCATAAAATACGTTATCGAATTTTTGAACCCCTTTAGCCAGTAAAAATCACCAGTTAAATATTAAGTTCCCACATACTTAGATTACTTTAGATATCATTATCAAGCTTATCTACTAATGCACACGTAGTAGAAAAAATCACATGTATATATATATATATATATATATATATATATATATATATATATATATATATACACACACACTACTCTTGTAATATATACGAACATGGCATCCCTAAGTGAAGAGCAGTGATGTGTGCATACTTTGATATCGAGTCCTAGTACATCACGTGTTAAGTAAAGTACATATGGTTCAAAATCACTCTCGAACCATACATTCACAATTCACACAATTTGGAGGCGAACATAGTCCTAAGCCTTTCGGCTACGCACACAATTAATGCACCCAAATGACTCGTCACACTATCATACACACAAGTTGTGCTCAATCCCTAAGTTCTATGTTCTAAGGCAGAAGTCTAAAATCCCACCAATGGGCTCATCAGGATAAGACTATCCGCAACGCGGAATCTCTCGTGATAGCAGGTAGCCTAGGTATGTTCACACATAAGAGTTCACACAATAGGTATTCACAAAACCTATATATATATAGGGAGAGGATCACAAGTCGACCTAAAAAGCGGATTTTTTAATGGAACTTAACAAAAAACACCTAACAACCCATTAATTTTAATTCCTTTGTTGTAATTGGTCTGCGCCAACGGCAACGGACATGCGTGTGACCCGAGACCCCCTTACCCCCTACCCCCCTCCCCCCCCCCACCCACCCACATCCACACCCCCACCATGGTAGACCACTAGTTAAAAAAAATCCGTTGGCGCGGACCAATTACAATAAAGGAATTAAAATTAATGGGATGTTAAGTGTTTTTTGTTAAGGTCCATTAAAGAGTCCGCTTTTTAGGTCCACTTGTGATCCTCTCCTATATATATATATATATATCATTAGTATAGGTATACACGCAACCTATAATATATCCCGTGCGTAGTATATATAACTCTCAAATATCCTACGTATTATTAATTTACCATTATACTTCTCATCGTATATTCCCGAGTGTTTCCCACTACTCGAAGGGTCCCAATTATCCTTTAACATTGTTTTAGTAGTTATAATATCTCTTTCCTACTGGTCTGGTCTAAGGTTCACTCATGCTCTCCGTGACCCGTACTAATTCACATGAATTCATTAAATTCCCAAAATACACCCAATAATCTCCCTAGACTTAATTCGCCTCAGTTGGGGTAACCTCAACCCTACTCTATGTTTACTGAAATTACAAACTCCCTCATTAACATTTAAAAAATGTCTGAAAAGTCTCCTCGAAATTTATTCACAAGTTCTAGGCTTAAATAAACGAAAATTTTCAAATTCTGGCAAATTGAATTGACTCTCTCAATGGCTGAATTGATCTGCCTTACCGAATTGATTTGCCTTTGGGCCGAATTGATTCGAAATTGTACAACTTGTCTTTTTCGTTTTACTATTACGTTATTCACCATTTTTAATTATCAAAACCATCATTATACATTCCCAAACTCCCAACCAAGCCTACTAGAACCTAAAAAAACATGTATAAATGATTTCTAACATACTCAAAACATTAAATCATCAAGGGGGTCATATAAAGAAAATTAATCCTTCACTTTAATTCCAAAACCCTATATTATCCTTTTCATTCAAGAACATTAACAAAAACCCATATTTCTCTATTATTATCATCGCATACCTTCTGATTTCTTTTTCTATTCACATATGGATTCAACCTACATGCAAAATCTACCCAAGACAATGAATTAGGTTTCCAATTTAAGCCATAATCATTTATTCATGAAAATTATCCAATCCTACACTAACATGGATAGTGTATGCACTCAAAATTTGCAAGATAAACACTTTCCTGGAATTATAAATCTGAATTATGAAGAAAAGTGATGGAGTTGTCTTCCCCACATTCCGTTCTAAACTCCGGTGGTGGTAGCGGTGGTGGTGGTAGCGGTGGTGGTGGTGGTGGTGCAAAAATGGTGTGGGAAGCCTTGGAAACCTTCATCTTTCTCCTCTAATGGCCTCTCTTAGATTTTGTAACTGCAAACCCTAACCCCCTCAACACATATGATGATATAAACATATAAAATTCGTAGGTGCCTTTTCTCTAAAAATCAAAAAGACCAAAATACCCCTCAGGGCTGCCAGTTTGGCCTAAAAATTCCTCAGGACCAAATCCAAATCCCCCAGTACACTTTTTGGACTATTTCTACCCTTCCGGATGAACTAGTGAACTCAAAATGACCATTTGCATGTCCCATAAATAAATCACATTTTATTTTATAAATTTAAGTCCCGACACGACTAACACGCACGTCCCGACTAAATTACCATAACTATTGTATTTCTCACTCACGACAATCATAATACGTTCTTACCAATTTATTACTCGTTCACAAAGTAGTATTCAATATAATTCTTACAAATAAATATTAACTTTTGTCTCGCTAATTAATATTTATTTTAAATCGAATTAATTTTCCATTTTAATTTAATTAATCCCTATATAAAAATCATTAAATATACTGGGTGTTACAATTACCCAAAGGTTCTACACTATCTCATATAGTAGCACGGTTCCTAACCATTAATTAAATTTCCACCAGTGTCTCAATTTATCTTCAAGGCATAAAGTACATTATATACCTCCAAAAAACCTCATATTGGTCCATACCATAATTAAGCATGATCCTAAGTTTGATTTCCCAACTAGGCCACTACATTTTAGTCCATAAATATAATTTACCTCCAAAACATCCTAGGCAACCTAACATATAATTATACCTTAATTAACCATGTTTAACCACCTCTATTGATCCTATACAATTATCCAACAAACCCAAATCAATCTTAAGATCGAACTTCAACAAAAATCCAACCATATACGAACAAACTCTCAAACCCACAACAATAATAAAAAATGATCGATCTATCTCGGGCCAAGATCAATCTCGCTCTCATTATTTAAATTCAGATTTTTGTACACTTTTGGATCCCTCCTCCAGATCTCCTTACTCCACCCCTAGTTCAACTAAATCACATGTCTATCATTTACTATATGTTTAGGGCCAAATATTTTTATTTGAAATAATATCTAACACCAAACATATATGAATCTCTAATAAAATTCTCACAATTATAATAAAAAGCCCCTATATAGAACCCTAAATTTCCAAGTTCGTCAATTGTTTCCTAAATCTTGGTATTATACTTCAAATCACCGACATAAGTATAACACCCCTAATTTTAATACACAAACTAATTAATTAAAATGGTTAATTAATTACAAAGATGAATTATTCAATTAAAGGATTGATTTGGTTTGATTTTCATTAAATTAAAAGGTATTGATTTAATTTGAATTTGGTGAATTTTTCAAGAATTTAATAAAAAAAATTATATATTTAATTAAAATTTGGTGAACTGCTAATTTAGCTTAAACCAAAAGGTTGAATATAATTTTACATAATTTTTTTGGACTTCAAGGTTTGGGGTTAAAAAAATTGAAATTATGGATTTTTTTTCTATTTAACTGAATATTTTGGGCTTTTATTTAATTATTGAGTGAAATAGGATTTTTGTAAAAAAATATATTATAGGGGCATCTGAGTGTTTTTGTTTTAACTTAGACTCAAAGAAAATATTTTAGTTTGAGGTTACACGATTTAAGGTAAGAGATTTTAAAGTTGTGGAAAAACAATTAAGATTTATTTTGTTATTTTTTTAAAAAGGATAAAGAAAAGGTATATATATAATTGATTAATGGCACAGTCATCCTTTTTCTTGTTTTTGGTGGTAAGATGGCTATATAGCCAGGTATTATTAATGGTTGCATGTGTTATTTGTTGTGTGTGGTGTTAGGACTCGATAGGCATTCAGTTACTTTTGTTGGAATGTGTATGTTTTTATGTAATTGACCATAAGGGAAATCTGATCCTCTAATATATTTCCTCCTTAGTATAAATATAAGCCCCTTAGCTTGTAGGGAACATAATCGAATTCTAACATTCTAGTTGGTATCAGAGCTAAAAACACAAAAAGAAGAGGGTAAAATATGTTGCTCCCGCATTCCCTCTTCTTCCAAAAAGCCCTAAACCCTAACCCAGCCAGCCTGGCCACCTCCGGCCACCCCCACTAACAGTATAACCCTAGGAAACCAAACCCTAAGGTGCCCAGTCCCTCTATGGATCACCCCCTCCTTTTTGTGCCATCAAACCCTAGTTTTGTGTTAAAACTTTAAGCTACCAGGGTTTAGATTTTTTAGCAGATTTTTGCATTTTGAGGACTGATTTCTCTTGTCTAAATAGACTTTTATTATCTACCTATGATGTGGTAGATTATTGGTATAATTTTTTTCCATTTGGAGTAGCACACTTTTATGGGTATTTAAAGTTCTTTCATTATTAATTGTATTTAATTGAAGGTATACTTCACTCATTTTTCATCTCTTGTGATCTAGATATTTCTTTATTGCTAATTCGTTATCTTTTTGGTGGCCACGTGACTATTTTTTGGGGATGTTTTGGGGATTATTGTGGGATATTTTTGTGGATTACTTTAAGTAATTATTATTACTTTTCATTTCATAATTATTGGTGTTATTGTTGATTTGGTGAACAATGTCTAACGGGAAAATTTTCAACATAAGAACCCTTCACTTGATTTGATGATCACTCACCATTAACCCTCATAGAAAGTCATGACTCGGTTACTTAATGGCAGAAATTTTTCGTCGTGGGATCGATCGTTCTATTTATTTTGTGGTAAAAAAGGCAAAATTGATTGGCTTCTTAGGAAGATTCCAACAGCGAAGGAATCTGATTCAACCTTTAGTTGGTGGTTTATTATCAATTGCATTATTCTAGGATGGATGTTCAACTCTATGGATCCGAGCGGTTATGAGATTATTCAGTTTTGTCAGTACGTTTTGCTCCTATGGAAGGGAATGACTATTATGTACTCTCATTCACACAATGAGGTTCGGGTATTTGAACTGTGTATGGAGATATCATATGCTTGTCAAGATAATGATTCAGTCTTGACATTTTATATCTATCTCACTCAGAGATTGAAGAAATATGCTTCGAATTGCCCTTTAGCTAACATAGTGAGTCTTACCACACAGGCTACATAATCAATTATAGCTCGAGAAGAGAAGAAAAAGGTCTTCTAGTTCTCGATGGGTCTTGGCAATTCTTTTGAGCTTCCTCGAACCCAGATTTTGAAAATTTTGCCCCTTCCTCCACTAGATGAAGTTTATGTAGTGTGTGAGAAGCATGGGTGGAGCCTCAAGCTTACATCCTCATCTGTAGTGATACATGAGTCTACTTATGTAGATAATCAGATGGCTTTTGTAATAAATACAAGGAGTCGGTATTTGGGTTCTTCTTATGTTCCGTCTTGGGTTACACATCCTAAAAAGAAGAAAATTATATATGAGCATTGTGGCAGAGGGAGGCATAAAAAACTCACTTGCTTCAAATTGTATCCTGGGTTAAAAAATAAAAAGTGTAGAACTCGTATAGTTGTCATTGTTCAAGGTCCCACTGATTCTCATTTCTCTACTCCTGATGATCTGAATGCCATGACTGAGCAATCCATTAGTTTTGAGATGAATCAAAATCTTCATTTATTGGCTAATCGTCAAGCTTCTGATAGCAAGCTTACTGCTATAACTACATCTTCTTCACGTGCTCTTCATCCATACCTTGCTACAACTGACACTCCTTCTACTTAGGTTATAGATTCTAGTTCTAGTAATCATATTACATGTGAGAAGGGTCTTTTTACTTCATCTAACTACCCTTCCATAAATATGTTCACCGTGCTTATGGAACTTCTACTCCCATTCTCAGAAAAGGCGATATATGTCTTTCAACGGACATTACTTTGCACTCAGGTTCACTTGTACCTAATATTGTTATGAACTTATTATTTTTTAATCGATTAGCAAGAAGTTTTAACTGTGATATTTTTTCTTGTCTGATTAGTGCTTCAGCACTTGCGTACGGGAAGGATTTTTGGAAGGGGATATGAGCACGATGGGCACTACTACTTTGGGGATCCACCACCAATTCCACCTTCTGCTTACATTTTTCATGTTAGTGTCTTTCCTGATTCAGGACACTATGTTTTTTATTTTCAAACATTACAATTGTGTCACTATCATTTAGGACATGTCAATTTTTGATATCTTTGTATGTTGTTTTTCGATTTAATTAAAGCTCACAATTCCTTAAAATTCGAATGTGTTGTCTGTTCTTTATCTAATCATACTAAAACTAATTACATCCATCGCATGCATCAGACCCCTTGTATTTTTTATATAATTCATTCAGATGTTTGGGGCCCTCACCTATTTTAACTTTTTCTGGGCATCGATATTATGTCACTTTTATTGACAATTACTTAAGGTGTACCTGAGTTTATTTACTTCATAAAAAATTAGATGTGTTACCCTTTTTTACACAGTTCTCACAACTTATCAAAACTTAATTTAAATTTGTTGTTAAAGGGATTCAGTCTGATATTGTTAAAGAGTACATCTTCAATGAGTTTTTCTCTCATCTTATCAAATAGGGTATTCTTCAGCAACACACTTTCCCATATACTCCTGAATAAAATGGGGTTGATGGAAGAAAAAACATAAGTCTCATGGGGATGTTCCATTATCTAATACGAGGGGTGAAGATTCCTCAATCTTATTGGCACTTAGTTGTCTTAATGGGCACTTATATTTTGAATAATACTCCATGTCGAGTCATTCATAATAAAGCCCCATTATAGATTATTTATCCTGATAAAATTCTTTTTTATGTAATTTCGTATGTGTTTGGCTTCACTTGCTTTGTTCATAATAAATCTCTTACTCACACTAAGCTTGATGATAAAGCTATTCGTAAAAATTTTATAGGATGTTCTAATATGTCCAAAGGGTATCGTTGTTATGATCCTGTCACATGTTGTAAGTGGCATACTTTAGATGTCACGTTTCATGAAAATACGCCATTATTTGGTGAGTCTATTTCAATGCATTCTTCCACTCCACTTCCTGCGGACTCACGTATTATTTACCCTGTACTTATGTTTGATTATACTAATCATGTCTCTCTAGCTAATTAACCTTTACAGGTGTATTCCCGTCGACCGTTATCATATATATCTCCTATCATTATCCCCTCCTCACCAGGTAACACTCCTCATTAAATTGAACATCTTATTGAGCCTATTGTTAATACTCCTAATGAGCTTGCAGATGATGACCTTATTGCCACAGACCCTGAGCCTCGGTACCCCCTTAGGATAATAGAGGGCCCATTCGATTTGGTTATGCTTATTCTACACAACATCATATCTCAAATTTTATTTCTTATGAGAGTTTGTTAGGTCCTTATCTCTCTTTTTTAATGGATACTTCCTCCACTTAGATCCCGAGGATTGTTTCTGAAGCTTTCTAGGATTCACCTTGGGTTTAAGTTATGCAGTTTGAGATGGATGCCCTACGACGTAATCACACCTAGGATATGGCTCCTGTAATAAAAGGTGTCATGACAATTGGTTGTAGGTGGGTCTATACCCTCAAGTTCTTAGCTGATAGGACAGTGGATAGGAATAAGGTTCGCCTTGTTGTAAAGGGCTTTACTCAGAGTCCTGGAAAATATTTTGGTGCTACTTTTGCTCCAGTTTCGAATCTTAACACTGTTCACTTATTGATCTCATTAGCTTCTTCGTCCTCTTGATTACAGCTAAAACACTCACCATGAGCCTGGTTCTCTATATTTAGTGAGGCTATCATTGGATTTGTATATATCAGTGCCATTATCATCATACTTGTTTCATCAAAGGATATTCATATGGGAAGAGTGCTATCTTACTCGTGTATGTTTATGATATTATTATTACTGGAGATTCCTCTATTGGAATAACACAAGTTAAGGATGATTTTGGAAAGGCGTTTGATGTGAAAGACGTATGTCAACTTCTATATTTTCTGGGCATTAAAGTAGCCAGGCCTTGTCATGGTATTTCTCTCTCACAGATAAAGTATGTTATGGATCTTCAGGAGGATAAAGGGATGATTGGGTTCAAATCGGCTTCATCTCCTATGATTCCTAATTTAAAGCTTGTGGCTGATAGTGGTGAACTTTTGAGGGATTCGTCTATGTATCAGCGTTTGGTATGTCATCTAATTTATTTATTTAGTATCAGACTGGATATATGATTTATTGATAGGAGAGTTAGTTAGTTTATGAAAAAACCTTGTCAATTCACTTGGATGAAGTATATCACTTTTTTCGGTATCTTAAGTCTTCTCCTGGACTTAGATTATTTTATACAGTAGGCCCTTAGCCTGGAAGATTATATATCTTCACTAATTCAAATTATAGAAGAGTTTGTGATGGACGCTCTATTACTGGTCTTTATAACTTGCATGGTAGTCATCTCATCTCTTGGAATCATAAAAACCAATTTGTTGTTTCACATTCCTCTATAGAGGTAAAACATAGGGCCATAGCCTTAGGCACGTGTGAAATTATATGGCTTCGTTCTATAATTAGGAAGTTGTTGTTTACTTATAAGACTTGTTATTATCTGGATTATGATAATAAGTCGTCTATCTGACTTGCCTTTAATTCAGTTCCTCATGAGAGAATAAAGCATGTTGAGATATACGTTCATTTTCTCAGAGAGAAAGTTCGTCATGAGATCATCACTCCATAGTTTGTTTCTTCAGGAGAACAAGTTGTATATGTTCTTACCAAACCTATTATTCCTTCTCTTCTCTTCTCCTCACTTCTATTGGCAAACTTGGCTTGGTCAATATCTACTCTCTAGCTTGAGGGGCAGCGTTGGAATGTGTTTGTTATTTATGTAATTGACCATAAGGGTAATATGGTTACCCAATGTATTTCGCCCTTAGCATAAATATAAGACCCTTAACTTGTAAGAGACATAATAGAATTCTAACATTTTAGTATATTCATAAAAATAATTTTGAGTAGATATATTTTGCACTCATTCATCTTGTACCTAACACATACTTTTGCACAGCATAATACGGAAAGTTACACACTCGTTATTTCAACCCTATACCTCCATTATACAAAACTTTTAGAAGGCATTAAACACATATTTTCAAGAAATCCAGAAAATAAAACTTGCTTATTTTCGCGAGACGAGCGCAGCCCTGCACTTGGATTTTTTAGGCATATTCGATTCCAACAAGAATGTCATTATTGTTCCACATATCTCATTATTGTAACCAAAAACCTCCATTATACAAAACTTCAACCTTATTTTGGGAGGCTTAAATCATATAAGTTCAAGAAGGCCCAAGAATGAGACTTAGCTATTTTCGCAAGATGAACGCAGTGGAGTATTCAAATTTTCAAGACGAATTAATTTAAGGCAAGAATATTTCTATTGTGATCCTTAAGTGTTGTTTGATTTAAATGTTGTAAAAATATTAATTACACATGTTTTCTTAAAACAATTAGCAACATTAATTAGAAAAGGTGAGAACATAGTCAGGCGCCATTTTTAATTAAATTTTAAAATACGATTTAAGATATGGAATATCGCATGCTTAATTGCTTGTACCTTATTATGGTGGGATGTTGGGACGAATCACATGTTTAAATTGAAATATATAATTTGAATGATGTTTTGACTCGTAAAATTATGATATTAATGTATATGTTATATTTGTTGTAAAACGTTGTTATTACGCATGTTTGAATCGGATTATGTGTGAAATTGATAAAATGCTAATCGTATTGAAATAATGGAATTTGAAAAGTTGTGTAGCTATTTTGTAGAACTTAATTATTTCATGATTGAGTTGATGTAATTAGAATGGAATTGGATATATATGATTAATGGAAGAATTGGAACGTTAAATTAACACTATTTATATATAGAGAGTTTGCTCGTGTTAATAATTTGACATTGCGAAAACGTTAGGATTTTGGGACTAGTATACTTTCACCCTTGTTGGAAGGTTGCTTGCTAGGTATGGTAGTAGTAGTTCGACTTTATTATTTTTGAAACTTTCTACGTATGGACTAGTGAGTGTGAGTTTGTACGGTTTGGTATTTTCCTAGGTGCACTAGGTAGTACGCCATTACATTATTCCATTAGCGTATGTGGGATACTAGTTTGTGACTTTGGTTAGGTATTCTTCCTACGTGGGTAATTGGCGATCTCTAGGTATGGGACTAGGGATAGTTCTAGTGGTGATACCCAAATTATGGGTGTGGATAATTGGAAATAAATAGAACTTGACTAAGAAAATATAATTAATACCTAAGATAATAAATGGATATTAAAATGGATTGGTTCCACCAATATATGTCGGACTAACGAAAATTGGGTCGGATGGCTATAGTGATCTGGTTGTGTGTTGGTGTCACAAATATGTGTAGGTAAATGAAAAAATGAATCGTCTGGTTATAGTGACGTGTCGTGTGTGGAACATCACTAATATGTGCATGACTAGTGAAATTGGGATATCTGGATATGGTGATGGGTATAGGTGTGTGACGAGCACCGAAATATGTGTGCTACATGTGAACGTATGGCTCAAGTGAAATTCGGTATATCGAGTATTAAAATGTGATAAGTCGGGATCGAATTATCAGGGAATAGAATACTCGCGACGAGAATAAGGAAGGTCTATAAATTCTAAGATTTGACTCAAAAAAATAAACAAAATGTGATGAAATGTTGTGTGGAGTGATTTATAACTATCGGGACAATTTGAGCTAATGAAATCTAAAATTGATTAATCTATATAAAGACAAATTTCAGTTTTGAAATAAGTTTAGAAAAGAAGCTGGGATTCAATCCTCGGTATTCTAGTGTTTCTATGATAAATGTAAAAATCTTTGACTTAATTGATTAATTATTTAAAGAAAAAGTGTCAAATCTATTCGAAACAGTAAATATGTTTTGGCGCTAACTCGTGCAATATATGGTCAGCAAATTGATTTGCACGATTGATACCTTAACCGTCACGTATAATCCATCCCAAAATATTCGGGTTGCCTTTCAGAAATCTAATTAAGAGATCTATAAGATTAATCCTAGTTAATGTATTAACCTCAATGAGTTAATTAGTTAATTACTAGGATATTCACATTTAAGGCTTGAAACCCTAGGTTGTGTTCATATTCTCCAACCTACAAAAAAAATTAGCTAGATATGAAGAATAATTGCAAACAAGTTACACTAGACATGTAGGAATACACAAGTTAAATATGAAGCAAAGAAGAATTAAATTAGAGATACCAAATAAGATGAATCCCAAGAGCACGAATGAAGAAATTCCAACCAAGCAAGAATGACAGAAAGTTGAATGAACTCATTTTTATTGAATTGCAAATGTCGAAATTACTAAATTTTTATGATACCAACAATTAGAGAATAATTCCAAGACTAAAATAATATAAAGTGTGTATAAATAAGCTCACAAATGACCTATTTAAAGACACAAAAACGTCAAAAAGGCTAGGTCAAACCCCTAACCCCCTTAGCTACAAAATTGGAAAAGATAGAAAAATCGCAGCAAACCAAACCCATTGACCAGACTAAACCCATGGAGAGAACCTCTTGGACAGAGCAAACCGATTCGCTCCAAAACCAAACGGAAACTATTCTGGTACTCTAAATATGCTTAAAACTTTTCTTGTTTGCATTTTTGTCCCCAAAACTTTATTCAATCTTCAAAGTGATGTATTTTCTTCACCGAGACTCGAAATGAGGTACTGTTTCTTCCTATGTTCTCGTGAACTCAAGATATAAAATTTTCATGTTGGATCCTTCTCCGGTTTTGGCTAAAAATGATGGATTTTCCCATGACCATCCTTTCCTGCTTTGTATTCCTCATTTTGTGTTATTCTCATCCATTCACTTGCAAGAATTACCTGTAAAACACGTGGGAGACATAAAAAATAAGATTTTCTTACCAAAAAGATTACTCTCAATTATAATTAGCTAAGTCCAGGATAAATGCGATATTAAGGACCGTAAAAATGTTAAATTTAGAGGGATAATTATGGAATAATGAAGACGAATCAACCCCCATAACTTAAGACATTGCTAGTCCCGAGCAATGGAACAAAATCAGAAATAGGGTCCAAAATATAATTTATTAATTAAGGGATAGAATACATGTTTCGCAGGCACGCAATTGCATGGAGCATATGCAATAAGTCGTTAACCCCCTTGGTTACCCTAGTAGGGCGAGTGGTGTCTCGTGAGGGTTTGCAGTGAATTTACCCATAAAATTATATTTGAACCACATGGCACGACTAAAGGAAAATCACAATAATAAAAAATTAGACAATTTAAATTTCAAAAAAATAACAAAAAAATGTTTAATTAATTTCAATTCATAGTCACGTGTGCGAAGCTGAAAATTAACTGTTAACACCCATCGTTTGATCATCACATTACTTTTTGAAAATTCGTATTGTTTTTTATTTCTCAAGGGATGCACTCACAAATGATCACTTGAATAGTGGTTTTATTTTTCTCCCAGTATGCATGAAAGTAAGAGTAAATATAAGGGATACGAGTTCACACACTCTAATTGAAAGACGAAAATTTTTACGGTGAAAAGATCTCATGAAAGGATTCCGGTTATTAGAAAACTGAAAAATATCAATATTTAATCACACCGATTTATTTCTTCATGTATATTACTTTTTTTAGCTTTGCATGGAGTGATTGACTTTGTAGTTATTGGGACTAGATTAGGACTTTTTATGGGTTAAGGGTTTTTGGTGGATTTATGGAAATTTTTGGAATTTTTGAAGTTCGAAAATTTTCTTATAAAGTTCCATTGGTACTTTTTCGGACTTTTGCTCATTTTTTTCTTCTTTCGGGTATTTTTTTTATTGAGAATTTTTCTATTTTTCTTCCCCTTTTTTGTACTGTATGGAACTAAAATTCTGATTTTTTTTATTTTCACAACTTCAGACCATTTTGGGTTTTTCGAGTTAAGAAACGAAAGGGATATGCATTTTTGGCTCAATCTCGTTTTCATGTGTTGGAAATTTTCTAGGATTTTTATGGATAATACTTTTTTTATTAACAAACGATGGCCTAACTTTATGTATCCGAACACTAATCGAATTATCATATGTGTTTTGAAAATTATTTTATTTTTTTTAGACATTTTTCGGTGCGTTTTTAAAACAAAATCTCCACTCATTTTCAATAACCGATCAAAATAAAGGATTTGAGATCTACGACGAATAATACCAAAAGAAAGTTGAGCTATGAAAAGTTGGAGTATTGTTATTAACTCTCAAGATTAGAACTCGATAAGCCGCCGGGTTTATATCGCTACACATATAAGTCGTCAATTCTCATTCAATTTCCGTTTTAGATCAATTTCGACTTAGTGATTGAAATTTTTATAAATTGAGATTTAGAATAAAAATTTTGTGATAATGCTAAGGACTTCAAATTCCAATTTTTACTTATTTTGAAAATATATATTTTTGACTTTTTGAAAATTTTCAAGTCTTTTTTTACATTTTAAGATTGTGAAGTTTTTAAAGACGCACTTGTACCCCCCCCCCCCCCACACACACACACACACACACAAAAAATAAAAAAAAAATAAAAAACTTAGACCTTGCATTGTCCTCAATGCGAAGGACAAAAATCTAAATGAGAAAAATAAGTGCGGAATTTGAAATTAGTAATATTTAAAATGAGAATGTAAGACAATATAAATAAAATACACATTTTATCAATAAACGAGATGAAGTTACATTGCTTCTTAAAAATGAGACATATAAATTGCAGAAACTACATAAACAAGCCATACAACCCAAATAAGTCAAAGTGAGGGGTCGGGAGCATTTGAATCATGAGCGTAGGTATTCGTAAAGTGGGAAGAGAGCTTGGATACCGAGCCCATGCTAAGTCAAAACAAGTCGGCTTGGAGTTGCATCATCATGGACGTATCATGGCGATAATCGGCTAGAAAATCAACATGGTCTTGACGATACTCCGCTAGTAAGTTGTCAATCCACGACTCCAATTAATCCATGTGGTATCGATCACCACCGTCTCATATGACTCTTTATCGAACTCTCCCTCAAAATTCGGGTCCTCCGGGTCATGGCCCTCTTACTCGTCAGTGGACGCATCCCTACTGACCTCCTCCTCTTACTCGCTTTCATTTCCTCCGTCACCACCCTCACCCATCTCAACATCTTTAAAAATAGGCGCGGGGGAGGAGGTCAATTTCTAGCCTCCTTTACACTTCTATTAACCAATATTTCATTGATCGATTTGGGCACCCGTGCAATTTTGTCCCAGGGTTGTACACCCACTTCTAACCATAGTGTCGTGATGAATCGGGTGTAGGGCAAGGATGCCGACCCCATTTGGTCAAAAGACGCATGAGTGATTTCGTTGAAATAAAAATGCGGTAAACTGATTTTCACGATCCGATCGAACAAGAAGTGGAGAAAAATTCCATGCCTCATCCAGATGGAGGAATCATTCTTTATATATAACACCTTTCCGCATGTGATACAATTTTCAAGGAGGGTGCGTGCAGTTATAATTCCCGATGGGAAAGTTTCAAATACCCACGGTGTGGTGGGTCCAAATGATTTGGCATCTCCATTTTGGAGATTTCTTTTCGACGATAGGGGTAATTGTACGAACGGTAAGATTTGGATTTAGTCTCACGCATCTTTCCTTTAATGATGTAAATAGAAAAAGGAATTAATAAGACGTCGATATAAACCTCACAATTTTTATTGGAGATGTGGACGAGGGGGCCGTAAAAAGCTCGGGCGATGTGATCTTAAATCGGACCCTCATTTAGGAATACCAATTTTTCCCTCTGAATTTGGAGGAGAGAGAAATTATGTCATGGGTCAATTTTTCCTAAACAACACTATGTTCTATGAATAGAGTGCACGGTGTAGAGAAGTATTCATAACCCCAATTCCGTTCTTAAGGAGAACGATTGATATCGCATCCACCATTTACGACTTCGATGGAATTATATTTCTTGAGATATTATTTGGGAGCTATGGAGATTTCTAAAATGATAGGATGGACTTTGAAAGAATTTTAGGAAGGAGAAGATGTTAGATAAAGGTGTGAGGAGATATGAGGGTGAGGTGGTGTATTTATAGGGTTAAATGGGAGGGAAAGTGAAAGGTTTGGTTTGGAGGTAAGGGTTTGTATTGGGTGGTGAAGAGGTGGGAAGATAGAGGGAATGGAAATGGAAGGATTTACGAGTTTGGAGGGAAGGTGAAAGGTTTTGGTAGGAGGGCATGTGAAAAGAGGAGTGGGAAATGTAAGGACATAATTTCCATTGTCCATAATTTGCATAGAATATGTTGTATACCTCTACAACCATCGAAGAAGCTCACGTTCATGCATTCATGAAGATGGACCGATTTCAAGTATCTTCAACGTATGCGCGACATGAGGTACGATTTCTTATAGGATGTGTTTAAGTTTCGTAAATTCTTTGCTTTAGTATTTGGATACTTTTCAAAACTATTCTCTAAAAAAATGAGGCATTTTTTCTAAGGCAAAATAATTTTTCAAGACCTGTAGGCGAGCATTTTTAAAATAATATTTTTCACTCTTGTCGTTCAAACAAAAAGCAATGTCGTTCAAACGAAAAGTAAATGTCATTCAAATGACATTGACATGTCGTTCAAACGATAGCTTCTAACGACATGCAATGTCGTTTAAATGGTCGCTCAAAGGGTCATTTATTTAGTGCTTCAAACGAACCCGTACTGTTTTGTATTTTTACTGGACTTTAGTAAAGACATCCAATGTAATTTAAACAACATTGAGAAGTCGTCTGAACGACCGTTACCACCTCAAAAAGTTTAGTTTGTTATAAATACCTGTTTTGGAACACTTTTTCATTAAGACTTTTGCTACACGAAAACTGATTTTTGGCAGACCTTTAGTTTTCATCTTTTAGTGTTAAATAACTTATTTTTTATTCACCAAAACATCCCAAATGTTTTATGGATCATTTGTGGGACCCAAAACACTTCTTGTTGAAGTGTGTCTTTGTGGAGTGCCATCTCTACCGCTGGATTGGTGCTTCTTACGGGAGCTACTTGTTGATGACTGTGGCCATTGGGAATACTCGTGGGTACTCACTACTGAGAAAAATCTGCGGTTCTTGTGGATCTTGTGGGATTAATTGTAGATTTAGGTTGTGGTCTATGTGAGTTTTCTGTGGAAGATTTATTACATATTTCTGTAAATGTGTTGTAAGTTGTGGTTTGCAAACATTTATTAAAATAAAGGTTTTACCCTAAAAGGGTTTTTTATCCTGAACCTCGATTTGTGATTGTTTGATTTGCATATTTGGTTTATATCACACAGATGCATGTTGAAAAGTTCTACTGTGTGATAATTGATTAAATTAAATTTGCAAGTTTCTAAGTACCCCTTATTTAATTAGAGTCCCTAAACATGCATCTAAGGTGCGTGTGTCAACCCATAAATAAATAAATCATATGACACAAAAATATGCTGAGACACAGATTTCAGGAAAAAACCCCTTTCGGGTAAAACCTTTATTTCATTATGAATATATAAATCGCAACTTACAATTACATAGAGAAATCTGCAATGGGTCAACGCGCAGCCAACCCACAAAGACACGCAGTCTTGTACGCAGCAAGAGAATACACGCAGCACCCTCCAAGGACTCGCAGCCCAAACAACAAAGGAAGAACCGCAGCTCTCCTCAATGACATGCAGCCATAACACTTTGTAGAGACTCCCTCAGTAATGACACGCAGCCCTCGGTTGCAAAGATCTACCCACAAAGGTTGAACAGTAGCAAAGCTTGTGTTCTAGGGTTCCAAAAGATTCACAAAAGTAATTGAGATTTTTGTGTGTGAATCAAAAAGATGTTTGGCACATCAAAAATCGAAGTCTTATTGTGTTTGATCTATTAGAAACGTTCTCTCAAAGACTTGAAAAAATACACCACCGAAATAGGAATATATATAGGAAATACGAGTCGGTGGTAAAAATCCAAACAGATCTAATCGAGTTTATCTCAGGTGGATCGGTTCGGTATGGAGGCGGATCGATCCGACCTCGGATCGGTTTGTCTTTTCAAAGGGGTATTCGGTTTGGTTCGGTTTCGATCAGGTGTTTACTGGCGGATCGGTTCTTTTTTAAAATATGCGGACCGGTCCGGTTTACCAGAAAATAAATAAATAAAACTTTTAAAAGCCTCATTTTGCTTGAAAAAACTTACTTCTTATTTTTATAAAAAACATTTCTTAAAAATTTCCCAATACTAAGTATGAGACTTTAAGGGACTTAGAAACAAAACTTTACCAAGTTCATTCTCGCAGAGGTTATGATGTTGAAGACACTTTGATATTCGGATCCGTTGATGTAGATGCGATCTTGAGTTTCTTTAACGATGTAACGGCGTACGGCATACATATTGGCAATGGACAAAATGTCCTTACACATGTTTAGGGTTTAATTAATTTGGATCAAAGATTGACTCTAATTAAATAAGTTTGAAGTTAGAAATTTGCGAATTAAATTGATAATTGATATCACACACTTTAACAAATTGGTATCAGAGCTCAGGAATTTTACCACCCTTACAAGAAGAAAAAAATGTAAAATTTTGAACTAGCTAATCAGATAACCGAATATGTTCGCTTGAGGAACCGAACAAGTTCGCTAACTGGTTCGCGTTTTGCATCTATTCAGTTTTTTCTAATATCAAACCTCTTCCCCCGGGTCTGATTTTTTTTGCAAATGGGTTCTATTTTCTAAAGGGAATTTTTCATGTTTTCTTATTTCACTCGCAACCTTTGCATCCTCTCAAACACGGGTTGTGTGCTTCCTAAAATCTCTCGAAATTCATCTAAAATAATGTTTTCTAAGCATTTTCACTAAAATCTCCATGGACTCCCTGTGCAACTCTCAGGTCGAGACGTAAGACCGATATACTTTAATTTCGCCTATATACCCACAAACGACTCCAATGTACACCAAACACTCACACAACTCCTATATACAACAAACACTCACCCCATACATGTCGAGGGTGAGATGACCTCTCTTCCAGAACTTAACCATCCCCATACCTGGGGTCCAACAATAAAATTTTCTTCACTTCCACGATGCAAGCCTCTAGTTATGGATTTGGATACTGTCCATTAACCTTAAAATTTCTCCCATCCTTGGGATCTTCCACCTTTATCGCTCAATGTAGGAACACTTCTCTCACTACAAATCGTTCGGATCATCTTGACCTTAACTTTTCAGGAAATAAAAGTAATCCCAAGTTGTAGGGCAGCACCTTCTGTCTAGAGTGAAAATCCTTACGGATAATGCTCCGATCATGTGTGAGTTTCATTCGCTCCTTTCTTATTCAGGAGCTCTCATACGCATCATTACATATATCTTCCATCTCATTCAACTGAAGCACTCATGTCTCACCGACTTTTTCTAAATTAAGGTTCAACCTCTTGATTGCCCAAAACGCCTTGTGTTCTAATTCCACCTGAAGAGGGAAGGGCCTTCTATAAACAAAATGAAATGGTGATATTCTTAGGGGATTCTTATAATTGGTTCGGTTATCCCATAGTGCATCGAGTAATCGCAGACACCAATCCCAACTAGTGGAATTGGCGGTCTTTTCTAGTACATTCTTGATGTCTCGATTGGCTAATCGAACATGTCCGTTTGGTTGTGGGTGGTAAGTTATCCTAGACTTATGAATAACTCCATACTTTGTCATTAACTTTTCAAACGGCTTGTTGCAAAAATGCAAATCGTTATCACTAATGACGATTCATAAATGAATTTTACCACCACCTTGTTGTCATTCATGCCTGTCGTTATGGTCTCTACCCATTAAAATGCATAATCTATCGCGATAAGGATGTAGAGAAAACCAAAAGATAGAGTAAAGTTTGCCATAAAATCAATGTTCCAATAATCAAAATCTCGATAACAAGGATAAGGGTTAAAGGCATCATGTCTCTCTTAGAAATGGCACCCATATTTTGGCATCTCTCGCACGGACGATAAAACTCGTGAATATCACGAAAGAAAATGGACCAATAGAGATTGCATTGAATAATCTTTATCGACAATTTTCTTAGTGGAAAAGTTGCCCCATATGCTTCCGAATGACAAAAATTGATGACGCTTTCGATTTTGTCATCCATTACACACTTCCAGATAATTTGATCCAGGTAATACTTGAATAAATATGCATCGTCATAAAAGAACGTGCACGACTAAGTGAAAAACTTCCTCTTATCTTGCAGAGTCCATTGTGAGGAACAAAATTATCACTAGATAGTTCACGATGTCCACAAACCAAGGTAGAGAGGAAGTGGCAAGAAGTTGCTCATTCAGGAAAAAAATTTCCCTGGGTAAGGGATCTTGAGGTACATAGGATGAAAGCTTAGACAAATGGTCACCTATGATGCTTTATGCTCCCATATTATCTTTGACGAAAAGGTCTAATTCTTAGAGTAGCAAGATCCACCTAATGAGGCATGGCTTAGAATCCTTCTTGGAAATGAGGTATTTTAGTTCCGCGTGATTGGTAAAACAAATGATTAGTGACCCGAAGAGATACAAACGGAATTATTCAAGGGAAAATACTACCACTAGTAAATCTTTCTCGATGGTTAAGTAGTTTAATTATGGTCCAACTAAAGTCCAGCTAGTGTAGTAAATGACGTGGGCCTTTTTACCTTTTCGTTTCCCTAAATGACCCCTACCGTATAGTCACTCGCATCACACATTACCTTCAATGGAAGACTCCCATATAGAGCTTGAATGATGGGAACGAAAATAAGCATACTCGTTAACTTCTCAAATAAATATTGGAAAGCCTGACTCCACTCAATGGGACATACTTCACAAGTTACTTAAGGGTCTAGCTACAGAGCTAAAGTCCTTAATAAACCTACAGTAAAATCCCATGTGCCCCAAAAATTAGCGCACATCCTTAAGTGACTTAGACGGGGGAAGTTTGGCAATGGTATTAATTTTTCCCTATCCACTTCAATCCCCTTAAATGAAATTGTGTGGCCTAGAACCACTCCATTAGTTATCATGAAGTAGAAATTCTCCCAATTAAGCACTAAGTTCTTCTCCACACAATGAGCAAGTACTTTCTCAAGATTAGCAAGACATTAATCAAAAGAGGGGCCAAAATTACTGAAATCGTTCATAAACACCTCAAGGGCTCTCTCAACCATGTCTCTAAAAAGACTCAACATACACCTTTGAAACGTTGCTGGTACATTACATAACCTAAATGGCATACTTTTGTAGGTAAAAGTACCGAAAAAGCATGTGAAGTGTGTCCACCTCTATCTGGTTATAACTCAAATAGCCATCTAGAAAATAGTAAAATGGGTGGCCCGGCACTCTCTCGAGCATTTAATCCATGAAAGTAAAGCGAAATAATCTCTCTTTGTGTCATAATTGAGTTTTTGATAATCAATGCAAATGCAACACTCGGTGGTGGTACGTTTTGGCATAAGATCGCCCTTAGCATTTTCAATCACATTCATTCCAAATTTCTCGAGAATGACTTGGATTGGACTAACACATTTACTATTGAGATGGGATAGATTATGCCCACATCAAATAACTTAATGACTTTTATTCTAACCATGTCATTCATTACCGGGTTCAACCTTCTTGTCATTTCCCTAGAGGGATTCACGTACTCCTTTAGGTGGATTTTATGGGTACAAATAAGGGACTTATACCTTTTGAATTCGCTATTATCCAATTAAAAATCACCTTATGCTTTCTCAATATTTCCAAGAGCTAACCTTCTTGCCCTATATCTAGGTTAGAGGAGAAAACAACGTGATATGCCTCATCCTTCCTCAAATAAGCATATTTCACAAGCATCCCCCTCATTATACTCATTCCATGATCATACTCTGAATACTCATTTTCCTCATCAACATCTGTCACTAAACACACCTCTAATGGATCATTAAAACTAGTACCCTCAAAGTGCATTTATACTACCTCCTCTATAGGATTCGTATCTTGTAAATCATCCTCATCACCCATTTTCTTGGTGATGTTGAAGATATTCACCTCAAGTGTCATGTTCCTAAAAGTTAATTGCATTTTTCCATTACGTGTATTAATCAACGCATTAATCATAGCTAGTAAAGGGAAACTAAGAATGATGGGGACATAGTTGCTTGATGGGGAAAAGGGATATGTGTCCCTAATGACAAAGTCTACTAGAAATTAGAACGAGTAAATTTAGACAATCACATACTCAACTACCCCATGAGGAACCTTTATGATACGATCTGCGAGTTGGAAAGTGATTTTTGTGCGCTTAAGATCTCCCAAATTGAGATTTTTATAAACTGAATAGGTAGAATCTTAACACTCGCCCCTAAATCTAACAAATCCCTATATGTTATACTCTCTCCAATTGTACACGAAATAGTGAGGGCTCTCGAATCCTTGTACTTTTGTGGGAGGTCACTCAAAAGTACCAAGCTAATATTTTGTACAAGAAAAACCTTTTTCTTCACCTTTAACTTTCGTTTCATCGTGACTAAGCCCTTTAAAAACTTAGCATAAGTGAGAATTTTCTTATGGCATTGAGTAAAGGTAGGTTCAACTTCACTTGTTTAAGCACCTCTAACATGTCGTATCGGGAGGCCCATTTTGGAGGAGGGACCAAACTTTGAGGGTATGGTATGGCTATTAGGGTTCTCACCACCACTCTAGACCCAACTATGTCTTCTTTATCACTCTCTCCCAAGTGGGTATCTTCACACTCTTGCATGACGAGCGAAACCTCCTTATCTTTTTGTACGTTTTAGGGAGAAGGTGGTGAACCAACAACTTTCCCACTACGTAGAGTGGTTACAGCTTTACATTGCTCTTGAATTTGTAAGGACATATTTTCCATAGTCCGTACGTTACATTGAGTATGTCGTATACCACTACAACCGTCGAGGGAAGTTCACGTTCATTTGTTCAAGATGACGGATCCGAATTTCAACAACTTAAACATTTGCACAACATGAGGTACAATTTCACGTAGATAGTGTTTAAGTTTCGTAAATGGTTTACATTTATATTGGGATATTTTTCGAAACTGATTTTAAACAAAATGAGGCGTTTTATCTAAGTCAAAATATTTTTTTCAAGACATGTAGGCGAACTTTTAAAATAAAATTTATCACTCTTGTCGTTCAAACGACTACTTCTAACGACAGGCAATGTCGTTTGAAGGGTCGTTCAAAGGGTCGTTAGATAACTGCTTCAAACGAAACCATAATGTTTTTTGTTTTCAATGTCATTGGTAAGGTCATTAGTAATGACATGAGATGTCGGTCAAATGACATGAAGAGGTCGTTTTAAGTCATTCGAATGACCTCATTTGCCTCAACATTTTTGTTCATCTATAAATATCGGCTTTAGAGAACTATTTCATTAAGGCTTTTTGCAAAATGAAACTACATCTTGGCATACCATTAAAGTCTTCGAAGTTTAGGGTTTTCTATGTTTTTGGTTCACTAAAATCAGTACCAATTATTTTATGAAACCCAAAATACTTCTATTCAAGTTTGTTCTTGTGGAGTTCCATATCTACTATTGGATTTGTAGATCTTGAGGGAGTTGTTGGCTGAAGACTGGGGTCACTTAGGAGACTCGAGGGTGTTCCTTGTGGGAGATAGAGCAGAAGTTGTTATGGGTTCTTGTGGGAGTCCATTCCGAAAGGGCAAAACCTTTATTTCTATAAATGATCTAGGATACGATCTATGTGAGTTTGTTGCGGTAGATTCATTACAAATTTCTATAAGTGTATTGTACGTTCCGATTTGCAAACATATATAGAAATAAAGGTTTTGCCCTTTCGGGGGATTTTTCCTGAAATCTTTTTGTCCAACATTTTGTGTTTGTATGTGATGGCATGATTATTCACAAAGATGCATGATTAGGGTTAAATATAATTGGATTTAATTTGATTTTATGACTCACTCTAATTAAATAAGTTTTAATTGGAAATTTGTGAATCCAACAAGTAATCGATATCACACAGCATTCTCAAATTGGTATCATAGGAGGTTGCTCTAATTTTCTGAATGATTCTTTTTTCGCAAAATTTTTGTGATATCGATTTTTTTAAATCTGATTTTGAAAAGTTAACAATTTTTTTGATAGAAAATTAATATATCGGCTGCCCGTCTTTAATGGCACAAATTATGCCTATTGAAATGCCCGCATGAAATCGGGTTTAAAGTCTATTAATGAATGTGTCTTGATTATTTGTGAAAGAGGGTGGACTCCTACTGTCACCGTTGATAATGTCACTCCTCCCAAACCTGTGTCGGACTGAACTGAGGATGATTTTAAATGGAGAAATTTTAATTCTCGTGGCCTGAGTGCTATTTCTCGAGCCGTTACCCCTGACAATTTCCATCGTATTATGGCGTGCACCACATCTAAAGAGACACGGGATATCCTCGAATTGACACATGAGGGTACCAACGCGGTTAAGGTGCTAAGTTACAAATTTTGAGGACCCAAATTGAGAAAATCACAATGTTTGAGTCTGAGTGTTTTGATGAGTTTTATGCTAGGTTGTCGGACGTAGTCAACACAAGTTTTAATTTGGGTGAGAAAATTGATGAAACAAGGGTTGTTAAAAATATTTTGAGGTCACTTCCATCCCGTTTTATTCCTAATGTCACTGTTTTAAATTCTTTAGGGATATTAGATACACTTATGTAAACACGGTGTGATACCAATTGATTTAATTCGCAAATTCACTTATTTAATTTGGTAACTCGGATTTAACAAAACCAAATTCATATTAAAATCATCCATGTGCGTGCAAGTGTAAATGAAAATAGGCAAGCAAGTGACACAGTAATTCAGGAAAAAATCCCCTCAGGGCAAAACCTTTTATATTCTAGAACTTTGACAAGGTTACACGACCATTGGCTTACATACAACTTCCCTCAAGCGTAATGCACGATGTCTATATAAAACCTTCAAACCTTCAGCTAAAACTCAGCAGTGGCTCACTCGCAGCCGTACCAATTTGGACACGCAGCCCACACACGCAGTCTTGATTCTTCGTAAGATCTCCCTCCACAATAGCTCTCGGCTCTTCAGTTATAGAGTTCTTCTCACAAAGGTTGAACTTTAGGAAAAGTATGGTTTGGGTTCCACAAAAAAACTCACACAAAAAGGCTCTCTGGGATTTGTGAATTGTGAAAACAAATTTGAACCCTCAAAATTGTGTTGGAGAAAAAGCAAACTCTCAAGAAACGTATTCAGATCAAAATAAAATTTTCTCCACCGGAAATATAAAACCCTGACACCTTATTTATAATATCTTTTAAGGAAGTGATGTGTCAGGTAAAAAGACTTCTCGTTTGAAAGAACTGACCTGTCATTCGAACGATGTCTGGTCTCGTTCGAACGAGATAGGATCTCGTTTGAACGACCAGACACAAATTTCGAGATTAAATTTACAGCGTTTTAAAATATTTGGGAACTTATAAAAAAACACTCTTACGAATCTGAGATAAGTTATCAAAAAGCTTTTATGATAAAAATGTTTTTGACAAGATAAAAATCCATTTAAAATAATTCAAAAATCATTTTTCATAAAAGGAATAATATTTTAATTTTTTATAAAAATACCAACATTTTTATTTAAAATGAAAATGGAACTTGACCATATTTACAAAAGCCGCCCTTGTTGGGCATGATTGTTGAAGTTGACTTGAAATTCGGATCGTCGATTGTAGATGTGTGCTTTCCAATGCTTCGACAAACTTATATCGGTATACGATATACTAAATGTGACGGACAATGTCCTTAAAAATCTCCTCCTATGTCTATGCCGGTACACAATAAAAACTATCCGAATTATCGAACTGGAAAAAAAAATAACCTATACCAATCTACCCTCCCATAAATTCAAATGAGGAAAGATAAACTCAACAAGTCTTCAATCAAACTTGGCTTCAACAATCAACTTTTAAAATCTCCAAGATCTTCTCATCAGGGTGTGCAATCCAAAGAATCTTCAATTGTACCTACACACATGAGACAAAGTAAAAACTACGTGACGTATCGAGTTTGAAATGATTAAGAAACATATATTAAGTTAAGGCAATAATCAAATCTCCCCAATACCAAATATTCCCCATAATTCGGTCTCCCCCTTTTTATTTGTCTAAAATAGACAAGGAAAGAATAACCACATTAAAGAACAGTGGGGTGTCACGGGAAACAAAACAGACATACTATTTTTGAATTTTTCAAAAGTATAAAACAAAAAATATATCACACACCATGAATTTTTACTCAGACCACCAAATTATGGAAACAGAATGAAAGGGCGTGAAAAAATTGGATAGGAAAATCAACTCAATCTTATCATATGTGCAAGATGCATAAGTGTACTCCTAACTAATGAACATCAAAAATAGTCCTTAGGTGTGAAAGAGTTGAATTTCGATGACATCGTCTTAAATAAAAATCAACAAATCAAAGTCAACATGATTTTCACACCAATAATGTCCAAAAAGATTTCATGCTTTTTCAAGATTTTTAAGGACGTGCAAATTCTTTTTAATTCTCCAACCAAATTCCCTCATAAATATTTTCTTTACGAGGTGATCTAAATTCTTAAACATTGGAGAATTGGTGAATAAACCTAATCGCCCATAATCGGCATATATTTCTTTTTATTGCGATGCATTTTTCGGGAACTTTTACACCTCTTTGGACCCTGGATAATTAAAATTCCTCAATTTTTTAGGTCCAATTTAAATGGAGGCTTAATCGCAAAGGATGTATGTGAACCTTTCGTAGCCCTTCACCATTTTTAAAAATCACACAAACTCACGAAAAAACGGTTTAAAATATGCACACCTTTTGTTATCTTGTTTTATCGCATTTGGTTCGTTTTAATAGACAGAATTGAGATGAAAACACTTAACCAATATGTGATTTGACAA